>ML682035.1:1524122-1540449 GCA_007922195.1 Podocnemis expansa | reverse complement strand
CACACACACACACACACACACACACACACACACACACACACACACACAGTAATTTGTATAGAATACATCTTGTAAGGTATCCATTAGACACAATTAACTCCCTAGCAGGGGCTAAAGAATAATTTGGTGGGCCCCTTTCCCATATAGTCCTGGCCCCCTTCATGCATGGGTAGGCTCCAGCCCAGGTAGGCATTTGCAACCATTTCTTAGTACCACATGAATCCCTTATCGCTTCATAAAAATATTCATAATTTTATATGGTGTTTATGTACATCAATTATTGTAACAAACTAGCAAATACTGCATAACACAATTCATATTGCCATTCACAACAGTGGGACATGGGATCTGCCAGGAGCTAGGACAGGGCAGAACACGTGTTTCATTGGATTTTTCTATTTTTAGGGGCCCTGGAATGTAGCCCCCCTCAAATTTGTGGGCCCCAGAACTGCATTTGGTTGCATTCCCTCTTACTTTAACCCTTGCATCCCCAAAAGCCTCCCACCCCCAATACCCACTCCCTTGTCCCCAATATTCCCCAGCCCCCAAAACCCACCCCCCAAAATCCACACCCTGCCCCCAATATCCACTCCACGCCTGACTCCCTGCTGACCTCGTGGAGCTCTGGCAGGCGCAAGGCTCTGTCCACACACAGGGTCCCAGCGCAGCGAAGGGCAGGGAGATGGGGTGGTGGGAGGCCCCAGGCAGCAGCAGAACCTGGGGCAGCGGGAACGAGCCCGTGGTCACAGCCTGCCACCTCATGGGGTGTCCTGCTTCAGCGCCAGCACCGAGAGCGGCAGGAGGGAGACGCAAGACCAGGGCCCTGGCCACCAAGCAGGAGGGCCCCTGGTGGGCTGGGAATAGGGCTCTGGCACCCTGCAAGTGGAAAAGGGTGGCGCATTGGTGTGGCACCCCAAATTTCCCCTGCCACCTCGTCTCCAGGCTGCACTTTGAGGCTTCTGCCCCAATGTGGCCTGCACATGCTCAGGGGAGCCAGGCCAGCTGACACGCCTCCCCGCTCTCCCTGAACACAGCATGCCAGCTCCATTTTCTATTTTTAGGGGCCCCAGACCACCACTCCGGTGCACCCCTGGGTACTTTAACCCCTGCTCCCGAGACAGTGATATCATGGTCAAATACTTGTAGCAACATTCTAAGTAAAGTGAGGAACAAAAACTGAAATCACGATTAAAATGTGTTCACCAGCCAAGTCTGAAGAATGTGTAAACCTGTTTCTCAAAGATGAAGGATAAGTAGCTGATTCCAGCCTGATGCCATCAAAGCCAACAGGTCATCACCTGTCAAGCAGCCATTTTTTGAGGAAAGAGGGGTGAAAAACAAACAGCTCTGCATCTTGGCTAACAGCAGCATGAACCACCTTCCCTATCAAACTGCATATCTCCTTCTTCCAATCTGGAAAGAACTTCATAGCATTACAACTATAAAAGCGAGGGGTAAAAAAATCACCTCAGATTCTCTCTCCCTTCCCCTCTAAGAGGTAAAAGAAGATGGCCAGTAAGCCTTGGAAGCAGAGCCTCACCTGGAACAGCAATGCTGTTGGAAATAAATGGTAAGAATTTCACCTTGAAGCCAAGCTAGTTTGTTAAGTTTGGTAGTAGTGTTTTATTTGCATTTTTCTTGTAAGTGCTTCTGACTTCAATGTTTTAGTATTTTTATTCACTTAAAACCACTCTATTTGCAGTTACAAACAAGGAGTCTTGTGGCACTTTCAAAGACCAACAAATTCATTTATTACATGAGCTTTTTGTGGGAGAAAATCCCACTCTGTCAGATGCCTGAAGATGGAGACCTTACAGAATGAGAGGAAAATAAATGCCACAAGACTCTGTTTATTTTGCTGAGCTAGACTGACACAGCTACCCCTCAAAGTAACCCAGTGTTGTGAACTGTGGCACAAACTCCATGTGAAGTGGCTAACTGTTGGATATTGAGCTTGAGGACCTACCATACCTAGACTGCCTAGGAGAGGATTGGACAGTGCTAAACATGTGGGTTGTTTTTGTGTGGGGGGTTTTTTGTGGTTTTTTTTTTTGTTTGGGGGGGTGGGGGGGGGGGAAGAGAAATCCAGGGTTAGGGAGTGTTGGTATCAGCCTGCAAATACAAACCACAGCTTGCAGAAGCCAGAGTATGATGGGTGGATGCTGACAGACTACAGGGACCAGAACTGTAGCTATAAGGACTTTCAGACCAGACCTACACTGCAAACTTACACAGGTATAACCATATTGCTCAAGAATGTAAAAAATCCACACCCCATGAGCAGCATTGTTATACCTACTTCACCCCCAGCGTAGACCACTCTATATCAACAGGGAAGCTTCTCCTGTTGACTTAGCTATAGCCCTCCCACAGAAGGGAATTAACAAGACCAGCAGAAGTCTCCTGTCAGCATAGCAGCATCTTCACTGAAGCTGTTCAGCATGTTAAGGGGTGTGATCTGCATGCCAGCAAGGCATCTCAGTGACCCATACTAGAAGCTACAACAGCAAAGCACTGTGAGGCAGCCAAGCTTGCAGGGCTGACGCAGCTCTCCTGCTTCATGGCATGTCAGTCCAGAATGTCAGAGATTAGAACCAATTCTTGATCAGTCATTCTAGTCTCCAGCTGATAGGATCCCCTCTTCCAGAATATCCACGAATCACAGGAAGAGCTATAAGCCTTAAAGTAAAAAGTATGAATTTTAAAGTATTTTTAACAAGATAGAACCCTTGCCTGCATCATTAAGAATACAAAAGCAGTCTTCCATATTGATGCCCTTCACTACATATGGCTTATATCTGATATTTGCAGTACCGTACCAGAACATGTTGGGGCTCCTGACATATCTCTCAGCACTAAGATGACCCAAAACTTCACCAAAGTAGTTTTCTTAAATTTCTCTACCAACAATTGTTTATGTATTTGGCCCACTTTTCTACACTTCCGCTGTCCTTAGCCTGCTTCTGGAAACTGTGGAAACCAAACACTTTCAACAGAAAAGCCACCTGTTGGCACTGCCAAAGGATCAAAGCTAACAACCACTGCAAAGGGATCTGTCAAGCCTAGAGCCAAGGATTTTTGTTTGTTTGTTTAATTTAATCTCACAAGCGAAAAGATTTCTCCAAACATGGATGAAAAAATGTATATCCCCAGAACTAAGAGCTGTTCCACAACATAACCTCGGAGCTTGTCACAGTAGAAAGCTGCATTGCTCTAACTATTCTCATATAGTTAGAGCTGTATGACTACCTGGTGTGGATGAAATTATAGCCACAGAAGAGTGCTGTATATTTGTAAGACTACCGCTGCACAGGAAGGGGAAAAAGCAACCCACATCAGTCACCTTAACACCCACATCTGTACTGAAGCATTTCCCAGAGTGGTTATTTTGGTTAAAACTTTTCCCAGTGTAACTGTTTAAGTATAGCCCAAGCCTATTTCTACTGCATGAGCAGATCTCCTAGAAAAGAGGCCTACCTCTAGTGGGTGAGAATTATGGAGGGGCCATGGTAACTTCCAGTCTTAAGGCTGGACAGGTTTGCAAGCACCCTTTGAAAACATCAGCTCTCCAGTCCACACACAAATCTCCTGAAGACCTGCTGTGACAGCTGAGGGGCTGGAATATATGTTGGTGGTGAGAGTTTTGGTCATCTAATCAAGGAGCTCCCTCAAAATGACGGGCTCTTATTCTTCAAAAGATTCACAACCATTCATCCCACTCAAATACTAAACACCACCTAGAACAGGTTTCGAAAAAAAAAGTATTTCAAGGTTTTGCACATCCATCTTTTGTAAGGCAGGGTAAGCCCCAATTTGAGGCCTTTCAAAACTACACCAGAAATGATCCAGTGCCAGATCCTACCCTGGGACAGACTAGAAGGCATTACAGAGCCCAGAACGTAAAGCCTAGTATGGAAGCGGTACGCCATTGGGCTGAAATGGGAGGGACTTCAGAGCTATGGTAAAAATGACAAGACTTAAGTCAATTTTGTGTTAGGGGACATTCACTGAACTTCTGCCAGGCTCACTAGAGGCAACAGACTGAGCCTGTGATGGCAAATAAGGACAGGTCTGTTTAATACACATGATGTCACAATGTGGATCCTCATTCAGCTGCCAGCACCTCACTGAGATGAATGGGTCACTTCACATTTCGGCAGGCCACCTACGCTGCAGAAGAATGCAGAGTCCCTTCCCTCCACACTAGGCCCAATATAACTCAATACTGGACCTCATGCTGATAAACAAGGACAAGTCAGATGTTGACTTAAGACCCAGCAATTACCTAGGCACCAGTGACTGTCATCTAGTTACATTTATTTTATGTGCAAACAGAACATGGCACCAATCAATAATAATATGTATATTTGGAATTCTAAAATGGCCTGGTTTCCAAAGTTTAAAGTGATCGTCACCATAAACAGAAACATGAAATTTAAAGCAGGAAGAGTTAATGAAAACTGGGAGCTGTTTAAGGACATCCTACCAGATACCCAACAGCCATGATTCCATAGACATGAAAAAATTACACTATAAATCATCCTGGTTAAAAGGACTTGTGAAAGCTGTAATCAAATAAAAATAAGACTGGAAGACAGGGAAAGTAAACAGCAATGAATATAATTTACACATTAAAACTGTAGCTGACAAACAAAGTTAAGGACTCCCTTCATGAAATATTAAGATTCAACAGAGTTAAAGACAGAAGAAATATTTAATGGATATTAGGAATTAAAAAAAGAAACAAAAACCTATGTCAGGCCCTCTGCTAGACACAGAGTAAAACTGTAAATAGTGATGTGCAAGAGGAGGAAGTGTTCAATAGATATTTCTGGTCTACACTTGAAACAAAGAAGGAAGATGAGTCCATCCTATATGGTATTCTGGGTGAAACAGAAAGTCTATCATATGCATCAAAGCAGGATGTAATGCAACATATACTAAAGTTAAATACTTTCAAATCAACAGTCCAGATAACTTACACCCAAGTCTTCTGGAACAAACTGCGGAGCTTTCTGAATCACAAACGTTGTTTTTTAAACAGTCTTGGATAGCTGGCAAAATTGTAAAGGACTGGAAAGCAGCTGATGTTAGTTCCAGTATGTGTTTTAAAAACAAAGGGCAAGAAGGATGACCCTGGCCAGGGAGCTGTAGACCATTTAACCTAACCTCAATCCTGGGTAAGATAATGGAATGGTTAAGTCAGGACGTTCAAAGAGACTATAAATATAATAAACAACAGTCAGATGGCCAATGATGTCAAACAAGTCTCAAGCCTGGGTGGGTTGTTGGTTTGGTTTTCTAAAAAACATTACAGGTCTAATTGATAAAGGCAACTATGCCGATTTGGATACTTGGAATTCTCATGGATATTTGACTTAATATTACATGACATTTTGATTTAAAAACTTCCATTATATGGAACTAACAAGGCTTACATTGGATGGACTAAAGCTTGGCTCACTTACAGAACTCAAAATATTGTTGCTAATAGGAAAAACCATCAAGGGCATTTCTAACAGGATCCCACAGGGATTGATTCTTGATCCAATACTATTCAGTATTTTTTTTAAATCATCAGTCTAGACAATTGAATAAAATCTGCACTGGTAATTTTTAAAGATGGAGAAAACTGGTGATGCATTAAACAACAAGGACAGATGGGCTACTATTAGAGTGATCTGACTCACTTTTATGAATGTTACAGTCCAGCAAAATATGCTTTCATAAAGCCAAATGCAATGTAATACATCTGGAAACAAACAATGAAATCTGTGTCTACGGGATGGGAGACTGTCTTGTGACTCAGAAGGATTTGAGGTCCTTAAATACCATGACCTAGCATGATCACACAGCACAATGCTGTGGCAGAGGCCTAACGCGACCCTTGGCAATACAAGGAGGGAGGGAGGGAATCTTGCCTCCATACACATCACTGACCAGACCTCTAGTAGACCACTGTGTCCAGTTCCAGGGTCCACACCTCAGAAAAATATGAAAACACTTAAAGGAATTGGTAAGAGGATCCAAAAAC
Source organism: Podocnemis expansa (assembly GCA_007922195.1). Taxonomy (NCBI): domain Eukaryota; kingdom Metazoa; phylum Chordata; order Testudines; family Podocnemididae; genus Podocnemis; species Podocnemis expansa. Next base: position 1,534,415 of record ML682035.1, on the reverse strand, counting down.
AATCCATGGACTGGAAAACAGCCTTACGCTGCAAGGTTTAAGGAACTCAGCTTATCACAGAAATCTGAGAGGTGACGTGATCTCGAAGTATAGGTACTGTACTTACATATGAAAAAACATATCTGATAGTGGGGGAGCTTTTCAGCCTTGCTCACAAAAGCATAACAAAATCCAGCAGCAGGAAGCTGAAACTAGACAAACGCAACCTTGAAACAAAAACACAATCTCTCAGCAGTAAACGAAATTCAACACTGCAACAGCTGACCCAGAGAGGTGGTGGATTCAGCATTGCTTGAAGTCATCAGATAAAATTAGGAACCTTTATAAAAGCACATCTGAACTCCGCTTCTGGGATGAATTCTACAGTGTGAGTTAGAGTACATACGTTGCCAAGTAGATGAGAGAGAGAAGTTCAGGCTAGTTGGTCGTGATGATCCCTTCCAGCCTTGGTATCTGTGTATCACCCCATCCACTCCCCTCCTTCATGGGCCATGGGGAGAACAGAAAGCTGCACTTTGCACTCAACCTTGTCATAACACTTGCAGACCTGACTTAGGCCAATAACATTATCAAATCTCATGCTTCAGGGCTTCAGACAGATGCCTGCAAGGCTCAGAAAAGATCCCCCCACTCCCCCAACTGATGCACAATTAGTTTGGTCTAGTCTGTGCTCCATTTCCCCCAAACACCTTTCTCTAAAGCATCAGAGACTGGTCAGTTTGTAATGGGACATGGGATGGAACAGCCTAGCGCTCTTAATTGGCAGAGAGAATCCTATTTCTAAGGTACTCACCTGATGCATCTTGCTCAGACACTCAGGGTCCAAACGGTCACCAGGCTTTGTCCCAGGAAAGAATGAATTTCCCCACAGATCAGAATGGCAGGGATTTTGGGAAGTCCATCACCTTAGCCTCACTTTACGGCATGGATACCCTGTCAGGATCATCTAGGCATCTTTCATCTTCTAATTAATTCCCTGCCATGGCAACAGCATCAGGCATGAATGACATATCTCCTGTTCTCTGCTTAGAGCACTCAACGTTTTTCTCTCCTGTGGACTGAAACGCTTCAGTCTAGCTAAAGTCATGGGTTCAATGCAAGTCTACCCAGGTGAACAGCCCAGAATACATAGCAGGTCAGACTGATGATCTTGTGATCCCTTCTGACTTTAAACTCAGGGGAGTCTTCCTTTACACAGAGTTCAGGTTTCTGGCCACGCGTTCTCTGTTAGATCAAATGGGACAGCAACTGCTTACAGACCCAAAGGTTAAAGTCTAGTATGACTAGACTCCTTACAGTAGGGATGGGCAAAATATGAACCACGGGCCAGATCTGGCCCACCAGACCTCTATGTCCAGCTCACCGCCTTCCCAGACAGCTTTCTGCAGCAACCTCCCCGCCTGGCTGGCTCCTGGCCACCACATGTCACCAGCTCTCAAAATTGCAGCACCCTTCTCACGCTCCCCTCCCCCCCACTAGCTCTGGGGCTGGCTCCCCCACCACCACATCAGACAGCCTGGCAGCCAGCTCTCTGCTGCTCCACTCAGCCCGCTGGGCGAAGTTACTGCCCATCCCTGCCTTACAGAGTCATCATTCACACTCATCTCTAACAGTTAGGTGCACAAGCATGTTCTAAGGCCCCACCAAGACCAAAGTTCATGCAAAGTTTTATGAAGCAGGCCCCTTTCCAAGCATGCACCTTTCACTGTGTTCTATCCCACTGAGTCACATTTACGAGAACCATGGTCTCTGAAGAGACCACGGATGCATCAGTCATCAGGATTATAGCAAATGTCATGCCACTGGCACCACAAAGAATGGAACAGAATGGCAAGGGAGATACACAACACAACACAAAAGCTGAAGAGCTATTCAGGTGCACACAGGACAAAAGCACTGGTGGAAGAAAACGGGAGAATGAGTGTATAGAATGACACGCAGAAACAGTGCGTTAGGTTGTCAAGTCAAGTACTTTAGTTAGTAAATGCCAACCATAATTCTGTTCTTTCAGGCCTATGCTATACAGTTGTTAATTTAACAGTCAGGGCAAACACTGAATAAGAAGAATAAAATGAATGCTGATTACCTCACCAAAAACATACTTGTGGCATTTCTTAACTTTCAAGTCTTTGACTTTGCAATCTTATCTTTCTTTTAACAGGTTTTAGTATCTTGTTCCCTAGAGTTTTGTATTTTTTTTAAGTCAACTTACTTATTTTTCAAAAGAAGTCACGTGACCGCTTGGAGGGAAAAACCACCACATACGCTACACTCCTTAAGGACCTACGAGGATCCTGGTGCTTGCTTGGGCTTAGGAAAATTTGTCTTTTTACACCAATATCTGTAAGGCTCCTTTTGGATTGACAAGACATCATTTGTAAAAATTCCAGTATTACATCTTTTGTATTAACAGCTCTGAGCAGAAAAGGAGCAGTCAGTCTGTCAGATCAGGAAGCTGCATCTTAAACAGGCTTCCTTCGTGTGTATTTGTACAGTTGCTACTTCAGCTCAAATTCACCTCATTGTGTCTGGGCTTGGAGGAACCTGAAACCTGCTCAGAAAGCAGGCCCTTTTATACATCAGAAACTGCGTCCTGAGACAACCAACAGCATTATGCATTCAGGTGTTAAATACCTGGAGGTGAGATGTGATATATATTAAACTTAAAAGGGTGAACAACAAGAAGTTAAGCATTTGCTGTTACTACACGAAGAATCATGGTGGTTAAAAATGTCAGTCATTTTAGCATAGCACACGCAAAGCTAAGTGAGCAAAAAACATTCAAAAAATCTCAAGGCAATTCAGAGCCCATGCTAACACCTTGTCATGCACCAGACAGTACACAGGACAGACCATGAAAGTCAATTCAAATCAGACTGTGATCTGTTTGGGTAGAAACCATGTCTTTCAGTAGGCTCTGGGAAGCCCCAACACTTTTTGATGCTGTTAAAAAAAGGGTGACAATACATCATATTCTCTGTGCCACTGCCTCCCACCATACCGCATCTGTTTTAAAACTTCTCTCTATTTTTTTCCTTCCATTTAGAACAGAAACACTCCCACAGGTTAACAGGAGAAGCTATAAATATTTATATAGTGGTAGCACTGAAAGGCCCCAGTCAGGATTGAAGCCCCATTATGCTGGCTTCTGAACATATACAAAAAGATAAACCCTTGCCCAGAAGGGCTTACAATCTGAAGTATCTTCTAGACATGTTAAAAACAGACTCATTCCTGCTTTCTGAATGATGTTATAAGGGAGAGCAAGGCACTTGGAGCTCCTTGACTCAGTCATCAGAGAAAAGTAGCTAAGGAACCAAGAGAGCTGGAAAGAAGGAGCACCTTCTACTACACAAACTGCATAGTGAAACACCAGTAGCAGACCAAAATTATATGAAAAGAAACCTGAAATAATCAGCCTGGAATTCAAATAACAGCTTTCAGAACTTAAAAATAAGGACACGCTTTTTTCAGCTGGATGGAGGAGGCATCCTTCAAGACGACAGACAACTGGCAAGTACGGAAGAACTTGGTGGAAAATGAGGATTGATGTAAGGAAGAAAGAAGAGAGAATGTAAAAATCCAGTGACAGAAAGAAGAGCCTGCTGAAGAAATTCAAAAGGAACTGGAGGGAAAGCAGCTAGCTTTATCTCTTTGACAGAAATGAAAAAGGATCAAAAAATAAAGTGAGCAAAACCTCAACCCAGAACAGCTACAAATAATTCTAAAGGTCATTTAGTTTGGACAATATAATTAAGGATCCCAAAACCACAAAATAAATCAAACCTGAAAACCCCAAGCCTGTTTTTGGTAGATGCGTGAGTTTTGTTCTTGGTACCCATTGGTAATCTAAAGTCATAAAGAGGATGTGTAAACAGTTACAAATTCAATCCCTCTAGTACATTGAATGCTCCAACAATTAATTGGGCTTGCTCCCATCACTCTACCACCATCAAGCGTGAAACATATAAACCCAAACAACATTACCACGTAACCACCCCTCCTTTGGGCTTTTAACGAGGAATTGGTGAGAGTTCCTAGACTTACTTGTGTCCTCCCATCTGAGAAGGTGAAGCTTCCATGCAGAGTAATAAAGAAATCCAAGCACCAGAAAGAGACAAAGAGCCAGCAGCAGGTTACGCATAAACACCAAGAGTCCCATCTTCATATGAAATCTGCTCTTCTACCTGACCTGGAGAAGAAAAATAGTTTGAACCTTGAACCACCTAGCTTGCAATTCACTCAAGAGAAAATGCACTATACATATTAGAAAAATCAAGAAGCAAGGCAATATTCTGATCAATGCAAACCACAAAGAAGTTATCAAAATCTGATGCCGGTAAATTAACATCACTTTTTTAAGCAATCCTCTTTGGTCTCGGTCTGTAACAGATTCTTAAAAGCCCCTAGTACATTAAACAACAACAAGATGACTGTTCACTTCTACTTGATCCTGCATGTGCAGCCAGCTCACGTCATAAAATGCAATCTCAGCCTACCATCGCTAAGCAGACCCTAAACAAACTGACTCTTCTGTCAATGTAGGCAGCATAAAAAAAGCCTGGAAAGATCAGTGGCCAACTATAACATTCAGAGCACACAAGAATTCCTGAAAAGTAATAGGGCATGTGGAATTAGAGATGTCCTATCCCTCAACCGTCCCCATAATCCTGTTGTGTGCAAAGTGGAAGATAACACTTGTATGCTTCAGTTTTACCTCCACTATTCTGACTGTTTGGAGGCAGCACAAAGCACCATTTAAAAGACTTCAGTTGAAGACATCCTGAAATGTATTAAAAGGCATTAACGAGTGTAGAGCAGACTGCATTAAACACACGATACCAACATTGTGCTTAAATTAAAAGAACGTTTTAAGTAACTGAGGGACTGCCAGGGCTCAGGACATTTATTTGCTAGACGTGAATAATTCCATATACCATTGCCAGTCCAATCAAAGTAACAATGACCAAAAATCCAGTGGCCATGTGGTAATCTGTATGATTTACCCAGCAATTTAAAATCCCAATGGAAAAGCGTACTCAACACCAAAAGCCATCGTGACAACTGGCACCCTTTCTGAGAGCGTCAGCAGATAGAATTAAGACAAAGCAGAACATTAAAACTGAACAAACCATTCTTTTCCTGTTGATAGGGCCCGTAGATTGGGACTGAAACACATGGGCAAAGCAACTGGGGAAAGTTCACAAAAACAGCTTCTTGGAGAAGGAAGATAGCCACGTAGGCACTAATGTGAGATGAAAATTGATGCCACTTGGAGAAGGAAGACAGTTGATTTCCTGAAGACTTGGTCTACCCTAGAAAAATAAATTGACCTACCACAGGTTGAGTTACAGACACCTGTGGCGGCTGAAGCCCACACTACATCCCTTGGGCTGGTGGAGTGCGTCCTCACCAAGAACACTTCCACTGTGGAGGGAGCTGAAAGTCTGGCCTCTCAGCTCGCTTCCAGAAGCCCCACAGGTTCCCCAGGGGGCTGCCCCCATTCGCTCTTCATTACTGGGAGCCAGCCCCCGGCTTCCTGTCTCCTTGTTCCCCGCCCAGAGCCAGGGAAAGCTGCCCATGTGTACAGTGGTATGTTGGCAGGAAAGTTTCTCCGAGCAACATAGCTTCTGTCACTCGTGGAGGTAGCTTTTTTTATGCCCTCATTGAGTGTCTTCACCAGCTGAGCTGCTGCAGCACTGTGGATACAGACATGGCCTTAAAACCCTGTAGCCCATTCAGGTGAGAATTCTAGTACGACTCCCATAGTGTGGGCACAGTTCCATTAATATTAAAGTGCTTTTATGAAAAATCTCATTCCTTGACAGGGTGGTGAATCTGATAGTTGGCACAAGCACAAGGATGAACCTAGATCTACCAGTAGAACTGTTTCAGTTTTTCTAAGAGCCAAACCAGCAACCCAAATAGTTAGCCCAGAACAAAAACTGTACCAAAACCAGATCTAAGCAGAAAGAGGAATAAGGAACTTCAAGTATGTCTGAAATTTGCAAGTCACAGGATGATTAGGGCCCAAACAAGGCATCTTAATAGAAATCGCACCACCCTCTGAGCAGCTGGAAGATTAGAAGGCCTCTATCCTCAACTTCATCTTTCATGTCAACTTCTAACTAGTATTTGGTTGGGTTGTTTTCCAAGCCTCGCTCTAAACTACTGGTTTGCAACCTTTTTTCATTCACAGACCTCTAAACATTTCCAAATGGAGATGCAGGCCCCTTTGGAAATCTTAGGCTGCAGAGCCACCAGACTGTGGACCACAGGTTGAAAACCACTAGTCTAAACTATCTGTTTCAAACCTAACAAAAGTTCTTTCCCCAATAACATCCCTTCAGCCTAACAATAGTTTGACTTCAGAAATGCCGGGAAGATTCTAGCAGAGAAGCTCAGAGAAAGGTCCCAGGAACTACAACTCGAGGGACGAGCTCAGCATAAGTAACCAGCAGTCAGAGTACCAGCTTCAATACAGAAATAAGCCCCATTCCTGGCTGCACAACCCTGCTAGTCACCTACCATCTCCCACTGGCATGCATACAGCTACAACCCAACACAACTGGGACCCCACCCGGAAAGTAATCTTTCCTGAATCCCCTCTTCAGAACTTCAAACTACTCCTCAATGTCATCAACAAAAAGCAAGCTCCCCGCAATAGCACACTATCTCAAAAGCAAAACCAGATCCTGACAGAACAACATATGCCAAACCTGCAGACGTGCCCACTGCTACAACGATCAAAACTTCAGAACACACACCCCATCACAGGACCTAACCAAAACAGCCACTCCATCGAGGTCTCATTCACCTTGCCATTTACCAATGGAATATATGCCATCAGGTGCCAACAATGCCCCTCTGCCATATACATACACTTTGGCCAACCTGGAGTGTCTCCACACAAAAGAATAAATGGACCCAAATCAGACATCAAGCATGGCAATAGACAAAAACCAGCAGGGGAACATTTCACGCTATGCAGACGTTCTGTGAAGAACACGCTAGTTACAGCGCTTCAGAAAAACACTTAAAAAACAAATTAAAACTTGGAACCACAGAACTGGAATTCATATGCAAACTAGATCCCTTCAGACTGGGTTTGAATACAACTCTTGTATGGCTGGGTCATTATGAAAGGTGATTTCCTCTCTATCACCCTCCTCAGCTCTTAATACAGCTCTCCCTTTCTCTCCAACACTCTGAAGCAAAACAAAGCTTGTTTTCTCTGCAGAGACAGGCCATCAGTCTATCCCTCTGCAGGTTTTAATTTACGCATGACCCACCCTTCTCTAGACGTGGGTATCTGCAGCTAACAAGCCATGATATCCATTTCATGCATCTGACAAAGTGGGATTGTTCTCCCACAAAAGCTCATGCGATAACTAAAATTTGTCAGTCTTTAAAAGTGCCACGTGTTTGTTTTACTGAACAAAGACTAACATGGTAACCCCTTTGGATCTTGTACAACCAGAGAGTCTGTCTTCCATAATACATACGAGCCATCCACCAGAAAGCTTCTTGAAGATGCCCGAGTTTACTTTTGAGTAGCATTCATCACGGCAGCAGTGCTGGTTCCTATGCTACCCACCCTGCCACCTCCATGCAAAGCAAGATCCTCAGTATCCCAACCAGGCACCAGCTATAAGCCCAGAGGCACATCTGAGTCTCTCTAAAGCAAACAGCAGTATACCCTATAACCGTGAGTAACATCCACAGCACAAGTTCCAGAGGGGAAGCTGGATTAGTCTTGTTCAGCAAAACAAACGAGTCCTGTGGCACTTTCAAAGACTTACACATTTATTTATCACATGAGAATTTGTGGATAAAATTCTACTTTTTAACCTATGAAAGCTCATGCGATAAATAAATGTGTTAGTCTTTAAAGTACCACAGGACTCCTTACTTGTTTTATTTCTAGCAAAGGGTCAGTTCAGTACGCGTTCCAACAGTCTAGCACAGGAATACCCAGAATTTTACCCTTCTGGCTGCAGGGCACATGTAATACTAAGCAGTCCTACAAGGACTACGGTATCCAGGAGGGGGCAGCCCAGAGTACCTATCTGAATAAGATTAAACAAAGAATTGCATACTACTTTGTTCAGTCTTTTGACCTTCTACTACTGCATGGCAGAGAAAGAAGTCATTGACCTTACAGTTTCGAGCAAGCTGACAGTGTCACTCCCACAATGACCATCACTAGGAATTACACATTATAATTCCCCAGATCGCTTTGAAAGGTGAACTGTCAGACTGGAGGCAAGTTACTTGTGGAAGTCCTCAGGGATCAGCCTTGGGACCAATCTCACTTAACCTTTTTATTACTGACCTTGGCACAAAACGGGAGAATGTGCTAATAAAGTTTGTGGATGACACAAACTTGGGAGGTGTTGCCAATACAGAGAAGGATCAGGACATCACACAAAGATCTGGGTGGCCTTGTAAGATGGAGTAAAAGAAACAGGTGAAATTTAACAGTGGTAAGTGCAAGGTGATGCATTTAAGGACTACTGGTAGTGAGAATTTTTGTTGTAAGTTTGGGATGCTTCATCTGTTGGAAGTGACAGAGGAGGAAGAGAAAGACCTAGGCATATTGGTGATAACAGCCTGACTATGAGCAGCCAGTGCGACGTGTGTGTTAAAAAAGCTAACATGGTCCTACGGTGCACCAGACAAGGCATTTCCAGCAGAGATAGGGAGGTGTTACTACCATTATACAAGGCACTGGTGAGACCTCATCTGGAACACTGTCTGCAGTTTGGGAATTTGTGCGGTGAAGGGCTACTAGGATGATCCACAGAATGGAAAACCTGCCTCGTGAGGGGAGGTTTGAAGAGCTTGGCTTGTTTAGCCTAAGCAAAAGAAGGTTGAGGGAAGAGATGATAGCCCCCTATAAATACACCAGAAGGATAAATACCAGGGAGGAAGAGAAATTATTTAAGGTCCGTGCCAATGAGTACACAAGAAGAAATGGATATAACCCGGCCATCAGCAAGTTAAGACCTGAAATTAAAGGCAGACTTCCAATCATCAGAAGAGTGAAGCTCTGGAGTATCCCTTCCAAGAGGAGGAGTGGGGCAAAAAAACCTAGCTAGCTTCAAAGATGCGCTGGATAAATTTACCTAGAGGACGGTAGGACGGGACAGCCTGGCTTGGCAACTGACTGATCTTGACTGCTAGCGGCAGGTATGCTAACAGCCTAAGCAGGGGTGGATGTTGGATGGGGGGTGAAGACTTTCGGGGATGTCTGGCTGGTGAGTCTTGCCCACATGTGTGGGGTTTAACTGATCGATCGCGGGGTCTGGGACGGGGAAAGACTTTCCCCCGGGGAGACCAGCAAAGGCTGAGCGGAGGCTCCCCGGCCCCGGCAGCGTGGGGCCCAGCTCACTTGCCGCCGGGCTCTCCGCACCTTTAAACCGGGATGCGAGGACGCCAATAACGCAGCCATCCCAGCTGAGAGGCCTGTTGCAGAAAGGGGTGGGCGAGGTTTTCTGGCCTGCACCCTGCGGGTCCGGGGGTCAGGCTCCAAGGTCAGGCGGGAGCTCCCAGGCATCGTGAGATTAAAATGAAGGCGATGACTGAAGAGACTCTCCCGCGGCTGCGGCTGCGGCGCCGGAGCGAGGCGGCGGGCGAAAGGGGCGGCCGCGGGGGAGACCCCGGACCCGGGGGCTGAGGGGAGCGCGGCGGCTTCTCCGCGTCGCCTGCAGGAGCCGGGGCGGGTCCCTCCTCCGCCCGCAGGAGCTGGGCCGGCAGCGGCGGGGAGCGAAGCCCCGGAGCGGCCCCACCGCGCCCCCGGCTCCCTCCCCACGGGGCGGGGCCGGGCCGGGCCGGGCCGGGCGGCGGCAGCTCCGGGGACCCCGGGCCCCGCTGGGGCCGTTTTATCCCGAGCGGCCTGAGAGCCGCCGCCGCCCCCGCCCGGCGCCCCCTCCTCACCGGCACGGCGCGCGGGCCCCGGCAGCCCCCGCGGGCGGACGCCGCCATGCCGGCTAGCGGCGGCAGGAGCCGGGCCGGCCGGGCTCCGGGACCAGGCAGCTCCGAGGGGAGCGGGGCCCTCAGAGAAGGAGCCGCCAATCGCATGGCGGGGCGGGCGGAGCCCAGCCAATCAGAGGGCGCGGAGACCCGGCGGCCCGTTGGCCGGGCGGACTGACGCGCCGCTATCCAATCAGCCGGAGCGGGGGGCTTCCCGCGCCCCAATCACGGGGGCCGGCCGGGCCGCACCAAGTCTGCCCACCCGGCGGGGGTGGCTGCGGGAGCGGGAACGTCGCTTCCTCTCTCCCCCCCCCCCCC
>ML682035.1:1247871-1519122 GCA_007922195.1 Podocnemis expansa | reverse complement strand
TGCACCCCCTTACACCCTGCCCCCCACTGCACAGCCCCCCTGCACCCCCTTATACCCCACCCCCACTACAGCCCCTTACACCTTGCACCCCAACCCCCTGCACCCCCTTACACCCCACCCCCCACTGCACCCCCCCCATGTCCACCCTGCACAGACCTCATTCCCCCAGCCCCAAAGGGAGAGCAAGAATCTGCACCCGAGCGCAGCCCGGGCCAAGGGGAGCCAGGCACGTCTCCTCCAGCACAACAAACTAGGGGTCTGGGGCTCTTCTACAGCCTGACAGGTCCATTTATCCCGGGAGCATTCCCAGGAGATCATCCCACCCTGCCCAGCCTCTGGCAAAGTGGGATTTTCTCCCATGGAAGCTCAAGTGATAAATACATTTGTTAATCTGTAACAGGGCCCCAGGACTTGAGGGGTTTGTTCTCCACCCCAGATGCTCAGCAATCCAGAGAGGACCAGGGCCAGCAAACAGCCACTCATCCCCACGCCCTCACAGAGAGGGGACCCTCATGCTGCAACCCGGCCTTGGCAGTGCCTTCTCCTTCGCTCCAGTTGTGAAGCTGGGAGGGGGGCAAGGCAGTAGCTCCTCCCCGGTGTGCGCTGGGGGACTGCACTAGGTCAGCCCCTCAGTGCTGGGAACAGGGTGAGAAATACAGAAGCGTTCAAGGAACTGGATTTGAAGAACTGACTCCCAAACTTAAGGGTGGTGAAACCCTTCAGTGAAGAGGGAGATTCTGCACTACAAGGGGGTGTCTTCAGCAAAGGCAGGACTAAGGGGGTGAGACACAATAGTCTACAATGCTTGGAAGAGCGAATGCACTGAGATGCTGATCCAGCAGTGAGCTGCAGTACAGGGATGGACCTTGCTGCTTGCAAGAAGCCCAGCTGACTCAGGCCCAAACTCCATTCCTGCACAGAGGTCCTTACAGAACTGGGGGTTTCAGGAAAATCTTTGTATCAGACAAGGTTGTGTAGCTGTAGGGCTAAAAATTAATTTATACCATCAAATTACTTCAAATAAAATTTTCTACATAGAATATATATTGATAAAAATCTCATGCTCATTCATTCACTTGTAACTATACTGTAACCAAAACTCCATTTTGAATCATTTACTTCATTTTGTATTGCTCAGCCTAAGTTTTGCTGAAGCTGTTTAGATGTGTGACCTTAGTCTGGATGGGTGAATGGTGGGGAAGGGTGTTTGATGGAATCAGTCTCCAACTCCAGCCTGTCCTCCTGATAACAAACTGCCAGCACCACCTTAATGGCTGAAGAATAAATACAGACAAACCCTGCAAAAGCAGGGACAATCTGCTCTAGAAGAAAAGAGACAAAGAGCCCCCATCAAGAACAAAATCAAAGTCACACCTGTCATTATCTAATGACTCATGGTCATGCAGAACCCCGGGGCAGTGTGGACACATCATCATCCATGGACAAAGACGTAAAAGATGGGTGAGACTGCAGAGCATTGGGTAATGTTTTGCAGAGCATCCAAGAGCATCGGTGCATAGCCATATGCCTGACAGAGACCCCACTTTTTCCTCAGGCCCAGCTTCCCTGGCCAGGTAGATGCTATGAGGTCTGAACTCCAGCAACTAACGCAAGCAACAATCAGGACTGGTAACTATACCTAGTAAACTCCAGAACATAGTCTTGCATGTGTGTGTGTGTGTGCATAGGTACTAGGTAGTTATCAATTTTGTTTTCTTATAATAAATGTAGCATGTTGCCTTGTCCCCCTCCATAAGATCCTGCTAGACATATCAGTGGTTCCCAACCTTTTGTCTCCCATGGCACACCCTGATACCTTAAATTATTTTGAGGCACACCACGCTATAGTTGCCAAACGAACTCATGAATATTCATGAGCCAATCCAGAACTCTTCAAATAGTTTGTCAAAAAAAATTGTGGCACAGCTGCTGAGACCTGACAGCAAACCTGTGGCACACTGGTTGGGAAACTCTGATGTACAAACAATACTGCGTCATCAGGGCAGTGCAGGACCAGCCACAGCCGTGCCATCTCTAACCTCCATGCTTCACAGATGACACAGGAAAAAAAGAAAAAGCAAATCAAATCAAAGGTACCTAAAAATTAGGGCCAGTGTCTAAAATGTGAAGCTTATACCTATCTGCCCCCAAATTCCTCTAAAACTCATTAGTCTGTACATTTCCTTCACATGGCTGCAGCATGGAAACCAGACATTCTTTAACCATTCCTCAAAACTTCCACTGGGTCTTTGGTCCTTCCAGGATCCCATTCAAATCTGTCCCCCTTGCTTTACAAATCCACTGTGATCTTCTTTTTGTTCTCCTATTCCTCCCACTTCAAGCACCTGTCTAACACTGGCCTCCTCTCCATATTTTAGCACGATTTTTCCACTGTGGGTATAAGAATCTTTTCCTCTACAGCTCCTGCCTCTAATTGGCAGGAGGTCAAAATAGATGATCATGGTGGTCTCTTTTGACTTTAAAGTCCATGAAATTAAACTACATGGCATCCTGAAGAGCAGATGACCTGGTTTTGACAAAGGGCCAGAGAAGCAAGAATCAAAATAGTCAGCCTGAAAACACCACTCCACACTCGCAGGTGTCAGCATGCTGGAAAGTACCAAAAGGAAACAGGGAAGCATTGTGCACCCATGGAAAGCAGGTACTGCCACTCTTCTGCAGGCAGCTGTCTAATCGCCATGCGATGAATGAGGGCACTGATTAGTGGGGTGATTTAGCTCAAATAGCAGGACTTTAGTTTGAACATGTTCCTGCATAGTTTACACGTTTTATCCGCAAGCAGATGTCAAGCTGGATGTTGCTAGGAGGACAGCTGGGGAATAAATAAGGCTGATTAAATCTTACCATGTTGCCCTACTGCTTTTCCTGAAATCTGTGGTGCTTTTCTGTTCAAAGTGACCCAGTGAAAGAGTTCCTGCCATACCTACAGAGGATGCCGTAAGCTCTTTGGGGCAGGAACTGCATCTGCCTTTGTGTGTGTCCAATGCCTACCGTAGCCATGACCCTCCCCACCCCCTAATTGTGTCAGCATACTTTTCGCAGTGCCATAGTGGGGGCTGCAAGAGTACTGCACAAGATGCAGTAGGCTGCTTGTGCAGGATTGCAGGGAGCATGCTTCCAGGGCTAGGAGAATGTAAAAGCTGGTAACATTTGGGTCCCTCGTCTCTGCAGTAAATAAAATTGACCCAAATTGAAAGTGTCACTTCATGCCTGTACCTGCTGGTTGCAAACATAAAAATCATTTGGCTGGATTCCTCAGTTTTAGGACACTCCATCTAACCTGGGTCATTCTGCATCACACACACACACTTGCCAGTATTTTCACTGAAGACCCCTTCTCTACAATGTTAACAAATCAGAGAGCTATTAATGGATTTGACACCACCACCCCATGTTAATAATTCTCAGGTAATCTGTGCTAAAACATGCTGCATCATTGTACGCATCTAAACTACAGCTGAGTGAGAAATTTTGCCACCTAGGGCTGCTTTCCGTGCAATAAAGAGAGAAGGAAGGCTCTGTTACTTCTCTTCCTCCTGGTAAATATCTAGATTCTAGAACATGAACCAACAAGCTACAAAACAAGCAAGGAGCACTGTGGCACTTGTAAAGACTAATAAATTTATTTTTGTTCATCCTGAAAAGTGCCACGGGACTCCTTGCTTCTTTTGCTGAATTAGACTGACATGGCTCCCCCTTTGCAACTTGTCAACCAGCTACAGACTGGCATTGCCTTGCCAGACCATGCTTCCCAAAGTCCCAAGACAGATTCAGAAATGTGACAGCCAGAGGAGATCATCAGTCCATCTGAGCTCCTGTTTAGCACAGGCCATTAAATTTCCAACAGTTCCCCCCTCTATTAATCCTAACCCGTGTTTTCATTAAGTCAGATCTTCCAGAAAAGCACTCCATCTTAATTTTAAGACATCAAGAGATGCAGATTTCATCACATCCCTTGGTAGTTTGTTCCAGGGGTACTCACCCTCCCTATTAAAAATTTCATTCTAATCAATGTACTGGTAGTATACTTGGACATTCAGAAATCCTCTGACAAGGTCCCTTCCCTGAAGGCTCTACAGCAACATATGCAGTCATGGGAAAACAGGGAAGGATCTCTCCTGGACTGTAACGGATTATAATACAATAAATAGTTTTCACAACAGAAAGACGAAAGTAGCAGGGTCCCCATAGAATCTATACTGTGACTCATGATATTCAATATATTTATAAATTATCCAAAAAAGGGGGTGAACAGTGATACTGCAGAAAATACAAAATTATGCAAGATAACTACTAAGTCCAAAGCTGGAAGCAAAGAGTCACAAAGGGATCTCACTAAACTGAGTGACTGTGCGACAAAATGGTAGATCAAATGTGGAGTCTTGTGGCACTTTTAAAGACTAACAAATTTATTTACCACATAAGTTTTCCCGAGAGAAAATCCCACTTCATCAGATGCTTTGAAGATGGTGGAAAATTACAAAACAGGAGGAAACAAATGCAGGGAAGCATAAGCCATGGGAACAAGTCACACTGTAACAGCAAATCAAAACAGTTGTAAAGATTCACACTGGGGAACAGCATACAGAGGAAGATGAGGTCAAATCACCCGTTGCAGTGAGAGAAAAATCCAATGTCCCTATTAAGTCCTAAAGCAATGCAACCTAATTTGCAAATAAATTTCAACCTCAGCAGCTTCTCTTTGAAGCCTTCATCTGGTATCATTTGTCTGAGCACAGCAATGAGCAAATCACTAAAGGAGTGATCAGGAAGATGTTGTGATTTCTGATGTCAGATTTGTGCCCATTTAGTTTTTTGTCCAGAGACTCTCCCGTTTGTCCAATACATAAGGCAAAGGGGCATCTCTTCCACATGATGGCATAAATCACATTGGTGGATGCAGGTGAATGAGTCTCTGATGGAATAGCTGGTATTATTAGGTCCTGTAATAGGGTCTTTTGTGCAGCTATGTCGACAAAGTTGGCAGCCTGGTTTGTTGCAGGGATATGTGCCGGCTTTAATGGTTCTGTTCTTAGGTTGGTAGTTGCTGGGAAGTATCTGTTTAAAGTTGGGGGGCTGTCTGTAAGCAAGGAGAGGTCTGTCTCCCAAGGCTTGAGAGAGTGAGGGATCATCTTGTAGAACAGGCTGTATAGGTCCCTGAGGATGTGCTGTAGCAGTCTGATGTGGGGATTGTAGGTGATGACTAGAGGCGTTCTGTTGTTTTCTTTCTTAGGCTTCTCCTGTAGTAGTTGACTTCAGGGTATCCACCTGGCTCTGTCAATCTGTTTCTTCACTTCCACAGCTGGGTGCTGTAGTTTTAAGAAAGTTTGATAGAGATCCTGCAGGTGTCTGTCTCTGTCTGAGGGATCATGAAGTGCGATTTTCATCCACAAAAACTCATGCGAAAAATAAATCCATTAGTCTTTAAGTGCCACACGACTCCTTGTTTTGTTTTTGTTTTTGGGTTTTTTTGGTGGGATCAGAGCAAATGCGTCTATATCTTAGGGCTTGGCTATAGATAATGGATCGCATAGTGTGTTTGGGATGAAAGTTCAAGGGATGTAGGTAACAATAACGACCAGTAGGTTTTTGGTATAGGGTGGTGCTTCCCTAATTTGTACTGTAGTGTCCAGAAAACAGATCTCCTTGTTGGAAGGCTGAGGCCTCCCAGGGTTAACAGAGGTTAAAGCCCAAGTAACCCCTGCTGAGTTGGGAAAGAGACCCCATGCTGGGAATAAGGCAAAGAAAGACCAGGGACTGGCTCAAACATGCTGTTCATGAGGTAAAAAACACAGTGTGATTGGGCATAGAAAGGGAGGGCTCTTGTCATTTGACCCTCAGGCAGCCAACGGCTGGGTCACTCAAACCAGTTCAGAGCCAGCATAAGGGGAAGTAAGACCCCATAAGAAAACACATCAGCAAAACTGGCAAAACCACAGGGCCAATAAAAGCAATGGGCCAGGATACAGCGGATGGGAGGCGACAGCACAGCCTCTGCTGGGCCAAGGGACTGATCACCCCGAGGGCTCCCCTGCCATACCAGGCAGAAGCACCTCACCCAGGCCAGCTGAGGGAAGAAAGATAATGGAAATCCACAATAAATTAATTTTGGGAACAGCATCCCCAAGCTAATCATGTATTTGTACATATTGAAGTATGATTATACGTGCTCACTCAGGCTGGGATAAAGAGTTAGCAGCAGCAGTAGGACTAGGAGTTGGGGTAGGAATTACTCCTGTGGTATTATTGCATGAATTGTTTGTGTGCTTACTTATTTGTACTTGGAGATTCCTTAAAAGACTAAATCAAAGGTTCACAACCTTTTTGAGGCTGGGGAGCCCTTTGTGAGGGGAAAGAAAGTCTGTGGCCCCCTGTTTTGAGTGAAGCGCTGCCACCGCACTCTGAACGTGGCCCGCGCAGGGCAGAATGTGGCCCACACGGAGCAGAATATGGCCCCCTGCCCCGAGCCAGGGAGCTGCCGTGGTCATGGCCCCCTGCCCAGTGCTCCCTTCCCACCCGCCCACCTCTTCTCCATCCCTCCTCCCCGCTGGCTCCCCATCCCCAACAACCCCCCATGGTCCCTTCACTCTGAACAAGCTTTGCATGCTCAAGGCAGGAGTTTTTAAAACTCCCAGCCTGGGGGAAGCTTCCTGCTGGCTGTCCAGAAGCCTGGGTCTCCCTGGCAACTGGAGACCCCGGCAGCATCCGGCCCCAGCTCCCAGGCTGTCTGTGGACCCCCTGGAGCCACTCTGCAGCTCCCCAGGGGTTCACTGCCCACAGGTTGGGAACCACTGAACTAAAGGACTCTGAGGAGTGCTAATAAAATTGAGTTGTATCAAACCTGGTTCTCTTTCTTGGGTCCAGGCCGGGTGGGTCGCCTCCTCTGTGAATCCAAACTCGAACCAGGACCAACCGAACCAAGAGCTCGGGGGGGTCCCACGCAGAGGGAACACTCCTGTGTAGAGTGATTCAAGCTAAGTATAATAGTGGAGTGGAAATTGTTGAAATCTGTGGGGAAATCATCAAGGGCATCTCTACCATGGGTCCAAATGATGAAGACATCATCAGTAGCATAAGTAGAGGAGAGGTGCTTTGGGATGAGATTTGAGGAAACATTGTTCTAAGTTGGTCATAAAAACGTTGACATATTGTGGGACCATGCAGAAACCCACAGCAGTGCCACTGACTTGAAGGTATAAACTATCCTTAAATCTGAAATGGTTGTGGGTGAGTACAAAAGTCATGAAGTTCAGGCACGAGGTGTGCTGTGGCATCATCTGGGATGGTTCTTCTAATAGGTTGTAATCCATCCTTATGTGGGATGTTGGCGTAAAGAGCTTCTATGTCCATAGTGGCCAGAATGGTGTTTTCTGGAAGCTCAGCAATGGATTGGATTTTTCTCAGAAAGTCTGTGGTATCTCAAAGAGAGCTAGGAGTGTTGATAGCATGGGGTCTGAGGAGGAAATCCACACAGCCAGATAAGCCTGCTGAAAAGTGCCAACACCTGAGATGATAGGGCATCCAGGGTTTCCTTTTTTATGGATTCTAGATAGTAGACAGACTGCCCCAGTTCAGGGATCTGGTGGAGTGTCTGCCTTTTATTTGTTCCTGTGTTGCCTCAGGGAGTTTCTTGAGTAGGTGGTGTAGTTTCTTTTGGTATTCCTCAGTGGGGTCAGAGAAAAGTGGTTTGTAGAACGTTGTGTTGGAGAGTTGTTTATAAGCCTCCTGATCATAATACAATTTATTCATGATGACGACAGCACCTCCTTTGTCAGCCGCCTTAATACTAATGTCTGAGTTGTTTCTTAGGCTGTAGATGGCATTGCATTCTGCAAGGCTGAGGTTATGGTGTAGGGGATGTTGTTTGTCCACGATTTCAGCCTTTGCACAGTGGCAGAAACAACCAATGTAGAAATCTAGTTAGTCTGT
The DNA here is from genome assembly GCA_007922195.1 of Podocnemis expansa. NCBI lineage: Eukaryota > Metazoa > Chordata > Testudines > Podocnemididae > Podocnemis > Podocnemis expansa. Next base: position 1,511,172 of record ML682035.1, on the reverse strand, counting down.
TGTTCCAACTATCAGTAGGAGTCCATGAAGAATATTTCTTCTTACAGTGTTGGGAAGAAGGTATCCCTCTAAGTCACTGCATAGACTGTCGGTGTGGTGGAAACAGTCCTTGAGTCTGAGATGGCGAAAATAGTCTTCCAGATCACCACAGATGTATGGGAGTTGTGGGGCAGAAGGAAAGTCCCTGAGACAGCACAGATTCCTCTGCCAGAGTGAGTGTGTAGCACAAAAGATTAATTGGGTAGGTTAAAGGAGTCACTCTTGTTGTCCTTTGTGGTGCATAGTAGTTTAGACAGTTTGATGTCTTTCTTCTTCTGTAGAAAACCAAAGTGTGTTTTAGATAGATCTTCTCTTTTTTGTAAAGTCCAGCCATGTGGAGGAATGTGTTGCAGGTGGGCTTTGAATAAGAGATTCCAGTGTCGAGAGCTCATTTTTAATTTTCTTCTGTTTGCTGTGCAGGACACTGATCAGGTGGTTTCTAAGTTTCTGAGAGAGTGTGTGGCATAATCTCTCACTGTAGTCCATGTAATATGTTGATTGTAAAGGATTTTTTTTACCTTCAGTCCATTAGATATAATATCCAATTGTTTGCATTTGGAAAGGAAGATGATATCTGTCTGAATCTGTACAAGTTTTCATGAAGTTGATGGACTTCCACTTCAAACAGCTGTATTCAGTGCCTTGTGTGCAGCTGAGTTTCAATGGTAGATGAAATCAATGTTGATAAATTCAAAGGAATGTATATTAGAAGAAATAATCTCAACTAAACATATAAAAATGGGATCTAAATTAGCTGTTACCATGCAAGAAAGCTCTTGGAGACATTGTGGATATTTCTGAGAAAATGTCCAGCCAGCATGCAGTGGCAATCAAAAAAAGCTAACAATATTAGGAACCATTAGGAAAGGGACAGATAATACAATAGAACATATCATAATGCCATTATATAAATCTACAGTATGCTGATGCCTTGAATATTGAGAGACGTTGTGATTACTCTATCTCCAAAAAACGCATTCGAATTGGGAAAGGTACACAGAAAGGCAACAAAAAATGATTGTGGCATGGAACAGCTTCCAAAAGAGAAGATCTTAAAGACTAGGGCTGTTCATCTTAGAAAGAGATGACAGAGGCCACAAATAATCATTTGGAGAAAATGAATAAGGAATTATAATCTACCCCTTCCCATAACTCAACAAGTAGGGGTCACCTGATGATCCCCATAGGCAGCGGGTTTAAAACAAACAACAGGGAGCAGTCCTTCATACGGTGCAGTCAGCCTGTGAAGCTCCCCACCAGAGGATGTTATGGAAGCCAAAGGAATCAGCTAAATACATGGAGGATGGACCCATCAGTCACTACTGGCCAAGATGGTCAGGGACATTCCCCCATGCTCTGCGTGCCTCTAACGATAAAAGTTGGGACAGGCAGACAGGGAGATGAGTTGAAATTGTCCTGTTCTGGTCTTTGCTGCTGAGGTGTCTAGCACTGGCCACTGTCAAAAACGATGGTGGGGTAGACAGATCATTGATCTGATCCAGTATAGCTGTTCTGATATTCATTTGTGTACATATTTAAGGATTGCATTTTTGCCACAGCAGAGCATTGAGAGCACATGCTGACTTGGTTGTCTACAGTGGACTTCATGTCCTCGCCAGAGTCAGTGTTTTCTGGGTTCCAGTCCTCCATTCTGTATGTATGTCCTGACTGGTTGTTTCTAGATGTACAAACTTCCTTCTGGCTGTATCAAAAAGCAGTGCTAATTTTTGTATTTCCTGCAAATGTCATCATTGCTGATTTCATATTTACTACTGGGTGTTCAATCAAGATGTCGCTGGCTTGTGTCGGGACCTGAACTGATCCCTGTGGAGCCCCTCTGTAAACATCCCCATTTGATTTGATCCCCACTGACGGCTACTTTTCAAGATCTGTCAGTTGGCCAGTTCTAAACTATTTAATATACACGAGTGCTATTATGTAGTGTTTTAATTAGAATGTCCTGCCATATCAAAGAAACAAGGAGTCCTGTGGCACTTTTAAAGATACACAAATGTATTTATTGCATGAGCCTTCCTGGGAGACAAGCCCACTTTGTTTGACACCCTAAAGATGGAGAACTTACAGAATCGGATAAATAAATTTGTTACTCTTTAAAAGCACCGCTGGCCTCCTTGCTTGGTTATCCCTCTGGAACGAGTCATACTAAGTAAAACATCTTACAAAAGATTAGGCATAGTACATCTGCACAGTTCCCTTCATCAAACAAACTTGTAATCTCAACAAATGTAAAGTTCAACAAAAGCTATTTTCCATATGCCATGTTGACTGGCCTTGATTCCTAACCTTTCATTCCTTATCAGCTGAGCCCTCTGTCAGCTTTTCCATTACTTTGCCTAGAACTGACCTCTAGCTAACTGGTCTCATGCAAGTTATCCCTTGCACTTTTTGAATATTGGCAAACATCGGCGCTTTTCCAGTCTTCTTGGAACAATGGAGAAATTTCAGATTCAGAATTAACATTGGCAGGCCAGAGTGTTCCTCTGCTAACTCTTTTAGATCTCTTAGATGCAGAGTTGTACAGGCCTGCTGATTTTACATTATTTCTCTCTAATGGACATTTTTTAATGTTCTCCTTAGTTGCTAACAGACCTGATAGTACTTCCTTACCTTCATATGATATGAGTATATCACCCTGCTTCCTTCCCAATACAGCAGTATTTACTGAACAATCTTCTACATCACTATGGACAATATTACAATCTCTGTCTAGTAATAGACATATTGCAGTGGTACAATTTCTTTTGTCCTAATATACTTAAACTCCTTATTTTCCTTATCCCTGCCAGTCATGTTTTTTTCTCTGATATCTTTAGCTTCTCTTATTCTTCTACACTTCATAGAAATCAATATACATTCTGAAGCTACTTCCCATTTTTTCCCCATTTGTTATAGATTGCTTTTTTATTTCTGAACTGCTCCTTTCACTTCGTCACTGAACCAGGATTTTTTTTTTTAAGTTGTCTCTTTCTTGCACATAGGATTGTGGGGGTTTTGCCTTAATAAACTCATCTTAAATAACTCCCAATTTTCTTTTACATTTTTCTAATTAAATTTTTCCTCCCAGTCAATTTTGTTCATAATTTTTCCCAGCTTTGGAAAATTAGTCATTTTGAGATTTCAAGCATGTACATTACTGGTTGGGACTGTTCTGTCTACCCATATTGAATATAATCATGTCACAGTTACTGGTCCCAAGCAAACCACCAACTTACAGTCAACTGATTAATTTGTATTCATCCATAATGAGGTAAAAGTAGTTCTCATTGTGGCTACAATACCTTTTGTATCAGAAAATCATCACCTATGCCTTTCAGAAAGATGTTTTGCTAGTAGACGCATGTCTGCCAAAGCAAAACCTTCACACCAACCACATTATTCTTTCTGTGCATTACACACAGATGCTGAAAGAGCAACAACTCCTGGGCTTTGCGTTCATTCAGGGGTTGCTAACAGACCCCAACCTTACACCCTCCTGGGCTTTACTGTTAGATCACTACTTCCTATGGCTCAATAGTCTCTGGTTCTGAGCTACGGGTAACTCTTAGAGCAGGTCATAGAATCAAAGGGTTAGAAAGGACCTTGTGAGGTCATCTAGTCCTCTGCTGAAAGTGGACCGCTCCCACTAAAAAAAAGTAAGGAGTTCTGTGGCACTTAAAGACTAACAGATTTATTTATTGCGTGAGCTTTCATGGGAGAAAATCCCACTTCACCAGACCTTTGAAGATGGAAGAAGATGCAGCATGAGATGAAAATAAATGCCAAATCATCCCAGCCAGGGTTTTGTCTAACCAGACCTTAAATATTTCCAGAGATAGTGATTCCACCACCTCCCTAGGTAACCCATTCCAATGCTTCATCACCATCCTAGTGAGAAAGTTTTTCCTAATATCCAACCTCAACTCCCCTCCCCCCCCCCAGCTGCAGCTTGAAACCATTGCTTCTTGTTCTGTCCTCTCTCACTACTGAGAACAGCCAAGCTCCCTCCTCTTTGGAGCACCCCTTCAAGTAGTTAAAGGTTGCTATCAAATCCCCCCTCAGCCTTCTCTTTTGCAGACTAAATAAGTCTAGTTCCTTCAGTCTCTCCTTGTAAGTCAGGTGCCCCAACTCCTTAATAATTTTCCCTGCCCTCCGTTGGACTCTTTCTAAATTGTCCACATCCTTTCTGTAGTGCAGAGCCCAAAACTGGACACAGTATTCCAGATGTGGCCTCACCAGCACCAAATAGAGGGGAATAATCACATCCCAATATGCCATTGGCCTTCTTGGCAACAAGGGCACAGTGTTGACTCATATCCAGCTTCCCACCAACCGTAACCCCCAGGTCCTTTTCTACAGTACTTCTACTTAGCCAGGGCTGTCTCTGGGGGGTGCAGGGCCCCAGGCAAATCACCCTCTGCAGGGACCCACTACCCCCCTGGCACTGGGGGGGCAGGGCGGGCTGGCCCAGGGGAGGGGCAGACCCCTGTGCTGCCTCCCCCCCCAAGCCAGGAACCGGGCAAGCGGCCAAAAGGGCAGCCCGGTTCAGCACTGCCAGTCCAGTCCCCTCCGCCCCCACCCTGCTCTGGGCTCTGTGCCAGAGCAGCGGGGAGGGGGCAGGAGGCAGCATGGCCGGGGGGGCAACAATACCAACTCGGCGCTGCCTCCTGCCCCCTCTCTGCTGCTCCAACATAGAGCCCAGTGCAGCGCGGGTGGCAGGGGGTGCAGACCAGCAGCGCTGAGCCAGGCCACCATTTTGCCAGTTTGCCCAGTCCCCCGCATGGGGAGACAGAGGTGCAGACCTGCAGGGCCCCCCCAAAGCACAGGACCCTGGGCAGCCGCCCCAGTCGCCCTACCCTAAGGATGACCTTGTACTTAGCTGATCGGTCCCCAACCTACAGCAGTACAGGGGATTTTTCTGTCCTAAGTGCAGGACTTTGTACTCATCTTTGTTGAACCTCATGAGATTTTGTTTGGCCCAAAGCTCCAATTTGTCTCGGTCTCCCTGAATCCTATCCCTGCCCTCCAGCGTGTCTACCGTTCCCCCTGCAAATTTCCTGGGAGTACAATTTATCCCATCATCCCGATCATTAATGAAGATATTGAACAGAACCGGCCCCAGGACCAACCGCTGGTCATGGTGTCATGTAGAGTGCCGCCTACACACCACCTCTTTCCCACTCTTTCTTTTCCTAGTGCACAGTAGAAGTAACATTCAGCTTCTTCTCCAGCATTTCCTCAGGATACTTTGTGAATATTAACTAACATTATAAACTAACGAACAAAACCTCAGCAGCCCTGCAGGTAAATCCATCTCATTCTCCCCACATTGCAGGCGGGAACAGTGAGATTCCTACATCCAATCACTGTACGGCCAGCCGGTGACAGAGACACCCTGTAAAGTCTGTGCTTCTTAAAGAGTGGGTCATGACCCCCATTTTAATGGGGTTGCCAGAGCTGGCGTTAGACTCGCTGTGGCCTGGGGCTGAAGCCGAAAGGGCTTTAGCCCAAAGGGCTTTAGCCCTGGACAGCGGGACTCGGGCTTGGGGACTTCAGCCAGGGTGCAGCAAGCTTGGGCTTTGGTCCCCCCTCCTGCAGTTCTGCAATAATGGTTGTTGTCCAAAGGGGGTCACGGTGCAATAAAATTTGAGACCCATTGCAGTAAGTGAAACACTGCACACAAAGCACCGCACTGACTGAATGTAAGTCATTGAGCTGGCTTGGGATGGTAAGGGATAGGCAGCTGGAAATTCAATCTAAATCAGTGGTAACAACCTTTGGTCACTATCTGACAGCTGATCAACCCCCATGCCAAATGAGCTGGTTTCTGGGGGCACATGTCCACAAGCTGATGACAGAGTCAGAGAGAGCAAAGATTAAAGCGCAGTGCAGGCAGAAAATTGCAAGTCTCTGCTCAACACATCTCACCAGTTTCCATAACCTCCTGCTGGTGCTGAGATAGTAGCATGGCAGGGCCTGTGCTTAATTTGTGCCAGTACCTCTAGGGTGGCGCTTTAAAAGCTGAAGCAGCAGCAGCTGTTTCACGGCCTTCAAGAGGCTGCCAGTCAAGCCCCCCAGCTGCCCAAAAATCCCTTTTACAGGGAGATTTCTTTGGTGGTGGGGGAGCAGCAGTGGCATGGTGTGTTGTGCACAGCTGTGTCGCAACAGTGAAGGGGTTGAGAACCACCTGCCTTAAGAAGCCAGTCCGGGAAGAAACGGAAGCACCATAAGTTTTTCTAAGCTGAAGTCTGTCTCTTACTGACATCAGACCACATTTCCTCAGTTTATTTGGCATGCAGGAGGCTTCTTTCTAACACCCAACCCAGCCAATTAAACTGTCTGGAAATAAAGCTGGTTCTTTTCTTGTAGGTGTTACCACTCATAACCCAGATTCTGCAGATGAGACTCAATTCAGCTGATGATGTGTAAGCCCAGAAGGAATCCAGCTCTTTCTCCTGTTGCCTCTGCAGGGCTGACAGTAGGAGAATCTGCTTGTTGTCATTAAAATGAATAGCTGTCTCTGTGGCACATGAATGGGCTGAAAAAGGTGGCTAGTTACAGAGAGGGAAGGGATAAAAGGAAAGCCTCTGGTCAGTTCAGTTGGCACACACCACATTTGTTCAGACTGTGAGGGGGGGAGATGGAGGGCATTGCAACATAGAGCAGAAGTGAGGTGAGGAGAATGGGCCAGTGAGAAGAAGAAAAGGATGGGAAGGAAGGAATGCACATGGCAGTGAGACTGGCAGTGGAGGGACTAGGATGGGAGAAGAGGAAAGAGACTGGGGCAAAAACCCCCATCTATGGGCAGTCAAGACTACCTGGTCCAGGATAGATCTGCAGCTCCATAAAAATTAGTGCAAAAGAAACTGCCTACAAGCAGGACAGGGTGTGAACCCAGGGAGTGGATGGACAGAGGGAGGAAGAGAGATAATGAAAATGGCACAAAGGGTGTAACCTGGGGGGGTGGGGTGTCATTATTGGGAAACAGCTGAGTACCTTTCCTGCCACTGATATGAACCAGACTGTAAACCTCCCCAGAGAAGTGGGGAGGAGGGGGAGGCAGCCCCTGGGGAACTTAATATCAAACTGGCAAGAGCCCTAGAGACATCATAAGGAAAAGTCTTGGAGGGGTGTGTTGGGTAACTTCTAGGACCACTGAATGTGGCCACAGCTGAGTTTACAGCTTTGTGTTACAGAAACTGCCCGTCGTGCCTGCTACGTGCTGGTCCCACTGTAACCCCTTTGCAGGCAAGTGCAATGTTCGCAAGGGGTGGGAGGGCATTTCCCACACTTGATTTTCTCCAGAAGATGGCTTCCTTTGAAAGTTCAGGCAAAATCCTTGAGCTGGTTTAGAGTTAAAAAGGGAGGATGTCAAGAAAACAAATGGCTCACATTGTGCAGAGACTGTAACTACTTCATTTAAAAACAGGCCAGCAGCAGAAGCAGATGAAGCCAAGCGGGTTTCTTGCCTTGGCCTGGTTCCCGGAAGAGGAGGAGGAGGCTGCCAGTGAATGAGGCCCTGTGCATAGGGAAGAAGCTCCCAGCCCAGCCCTGGCAACATGCCCACTCCTCCACTTTTAAATAGATTGGTTTGGATTAAAACAAAATTCTGAGCCTCTGGAATCCAGATGCTGAGCACATCCTGGGCAGAGGGCAATGAACTTGGGGATCGGACGGACTGTAATCCTGGCTTGGTAAGCAACTCCCTTTTCTGATTCAGCAGAGTGTCTCCAATATTCCCCCTGCCAAGAACAATCACCACAGATACTTCTCCACCTGCACGGCCACTGCCCACTCTGCCCACCGACCCCTGATGGACTACAGTGGAAGAACAGAGAAGAGAAAAGACTGTTGTTTACTCTCCCTGCCCGTGAAGACAGGTTGGCAAGTGAATTCCTCCCCCTGGTTGAGCTGGCAGCTCGAAGCAGAAGTGGAGCAGTAACCCCTGACTGGGAGAACAGGATCTTTATGCTGCTTGGACTCCAGAAGGCAACAATACCTAGGCAAAAGCCAAGACCCTCAGCGCTTAACTAGGGTTAGCCCTGAAGGATGCACAGAGCTTGCTTATTATAGAAGCTTCTATGGCTGGTTGACCTAAGCCTGAAACTCAGTTATGTGTAGGTTTGCCTGCAGTTCTTTACCCTTGTAAATCACTCACTTCCCTTTCCTATTGTAACCCTTCAGCCAGGGCAAATTGGCAGAACAAGGGGCAGGTTCTATATCTAGGGGTTTCCAAATAGTGTTACAGCACCAACCAGCTTGAGCCCACAACCCAGTCTCCTGGGAAATCATGTGCTATTCCCTAGGCACCCTGAAAAGGTAATGCTTCCCCGCTTACAAGCACAAGTCTGAGTGTAGGATATAGAACTTCTAATAGCAGTACAAACAGAATGTAAAAGACCCAATAAGAAAAATCTGCACTGATCTGGAGGACCAGTGCAAAACAGGTTCCCATCCCAACATGATTCCACACAGCATAACAGCACATGTGAACTCAATAGCAAACCCACCACTGATCTGGAAGATCAGTGCAAAACAGGTTCCCAGCAAACCCAAGGGTACGTAGGAAGTATCTCTCACGCCAGCTCTCCATCGGCACCAACCACTGGTCACTCACTCCATCCACTAGCACCGTTTTTTGGCTCTGCCTGCCGTCCGCCAGCTCCGCCCGCCATCCGCCAGCTCCGCCCACCAGTCACTCACTCAGCCCAGCTTGCTGCTAGCCACTCTCACCATCTGCCAGCTCTGCCCACTGGTCACTCCATCTGCTACTCCTCTTCAGTGATTTCAGCTCAGCGATAGGGAGTTTGCTCTCTCTAGTGGTTTCAGCTCTTAAATCTCAATAGCTGCAAACAGTTACTTCCATTAAAACAACAAAGAAGGCTTCAAAGAAACCCAGCCAGATCCATCATTTGACAGTTGGGCCATAGGATGAGACAAAAATGCCACAAACACTGCTCCCAAGTGCAAAACCTCACCATTGTCTTAAACTTTTCCAGGCTGAAATAGCCAGTGTCCCCTCTTACAAGTGTCTTTTTAGATAAGGGTAGCTTTTACCCTTTAACTAACCCAAACAAAATTTGGAACAATTAGAGAAGAGCAAATTCACAAAAGACAATATTTCATATTTCTCTTCAGTAGAATTACAGATCTTGACTGATTTGTGATCAGATTAACCCCAAATACCATTACCCACTATGCCCTGCACCTACTATGTTAATACCTAATTGTGCTCTTTGTGTTCATGCTAATACAAGACCAACGCAGATTAGTTGCTCCCCCACCCTGAAGCTGTTAGGCACAGCTTCTAAGCCTGCCTTACACTATTTAATATCCCCTTGGGTCATTTATTATAGGACTGACTACAACAGCTGTCTTTGGTGTGAAACCTAAGATGCTACAGGGGCCTGGAACCCCAGGATCCATCTAACCCAAAGGCAGGCCCCCCCTTGGGTCAGAGTGTGGAGCACAGACAGATAATGTAGGAGGACAGACAGATAATGAATTACATTTACCTTTAAAGTATATGTTAGTTAATGTTCTGTATATGTCTTTCAGTGTCATAAGTAAAATCATTTTGTAACCCTGTGTAATGGACATTGTGACCAATGTCCAACAGGACTCCATATTGTCAGTTTGGAACTCCTGCTTAAACAATGTTCTCCATTTTGGATACTTGATGAAATTTGGTTTAGGCATACGCTATGTATGTTCTTTTAAATGTGTGAACAAGGTGTGTGAATGAAGGGGGTATGTGTGAAGAGGCCAGTTTCAACTGCCAGCCTGTCCTGATGAACCATAAGTACCATCTAACTGGATGAACAATGCAGACATCCCATTAAAGCAAACAAGGAGCCACTCCAGAAAGAAAAGAACAAACTACAATCAAGTCTGAAGTGACTGGGGACCAATGATCTCACAGGAACCCTGAGGCTACATGACTCAGCAAATCCCATAGACTTACATGAAGGCCAGCAAGTATAAAAGGTGGGTAAGAACATGAAAACTTTGGGGTCTCATTCTGCAACGGTCATCTTGGAGCATCGGATCGCGACCGACACAGGCCTGGCTCCCTCCTTGTGCCCAGCCTAGTTGGCCACTAGGTTGGCTCAAGCAACACATGAAAGGACTGGTAATTATATCATACCAGGTTGCAGAACCGTGTGCACGCACGTGCGCGCGAGCACTTTCTGCTATCCTTACTTATTTACAATAAATGTAGCATATTGCCTCGTCCCTCTGAATAAGATCCTGCTAGTCTTTTCTTTTTATTAGGGAGTGCTCTCCTGTGTGCCCTTTTTGGTATAACAAGAGTACCAGGGGTCTGTCTGACACAGTGGTCCAACTGTTACACTTCCCGAGAGTTCACACTCAAGAATTGTTCGATACAGAACCTGCCACGGGGGGGAGCTGGTGCCCTGAGTTAGTAGCCATCCTGCAGAGCCCCTGCAGGACAGCCGGGCACCATCAGCTAGGGGCTTGGCGATATTTTCAACCACCAGAAGGCCCAGCATGGATGCAGCTCTCCCCACCGTTGTAAGCCCATGGGCAAAATGATAGGCCCATGCACTCTAGCCACAGGATTCCCATCCCTCTTCTTCAGCAACTTGCTGATGTCTTCAAAACAAGGTCAACACATCACTCAGTGTTTTCCTCCTCCTCACCCTGGAGTAGCCTATTTATTCCCCAGAGGAGAGAACCCAGCTCCCTGCAGGACACACACAAACCAGACTCCTTCTACTGCACCAAATTACTTCAGGATCCTTCCTAGACCCTACAGCCAACTCTCATGGTCTTGTCACAAGCCTCAAAGTAATTATTGTTTTTCCATAAAGCCCCAGCTCCTGGAGTCAAGTGGATATGTGATGATTTCAGCTTTCATTCTCAAAGAAAAAGCAAGTTTCTAGCCCACATGGCTGTGGAGGAAGCTTCAGAAAGTGAGCCCAGTGCATCCTGAAGGCCCAGAAAGGAGAAGGCCAATACAAAGAACACCAAAGCTCTCATCTTAACATGATTTTCAGTCAAACTCATTGTTTCCTAACATTTAGGGTTGGCCAAACTGTGGGGGGAGGGCAGAGCCACAATTCCCAAAGGAGACCCTCCCTCACCAGAGAGGATGACGCTGCTATTCCATTAACCACCGCAATGTTGGTTTGTCTCTCGCTCTTCACCAGTTACCAAGGTAGCCAAGTGCCTGGCAGGAACCAGCTCTGAAGTCGTAACACCAGAGATTTCCTACCCAAATGCACAGCAGAGAGCAGTCCCACGCAGGAAGGGGCCTCCCCTGCTAATTCCCCTCTGAAATCTGCCTTCCAAGCCCCACCAAGAAGGCAGTCTGAAATCTCCATGGTCCACAGCACTCCAAGCAGGGCAGGGAAGCTACCAAGGTAGAGAAGCACAGCAGAAGTGTTAGCTTAGAGGGGAAGGTTTCCAGTTCTCAGCACTCAGCGCTGCAGTGACAGCTGAACATCAGCAATAAGGCTATCACTTTGTCACAGAGGTCATGGATCTCCACTGCCGTGGCAGGCTGCAGAGCGAGAGCAAGGGCCAGCGGTAAGCACTGGGGGGGGGGGTCAGACTGCTGGTCCCCCCGAGGTATTTATAGTAACAGCCCCAGAAGGCTGTGGGCATCCAAGGATTTTTGTTTATTGCCTGTGTGCTGTCCCTGACTTTTACTCAAAAAAGACATGACAGACTCCTCCAAACCCCAACAATTAACTTCCCCCTGGTGAGGTGGACTGGAAGCTGGGTTCAGATAAGCCTCATTGGCATAGAGGACTAGCCCGACCCCAGGCAATGAGGGGAAGTCAGCACACAGCCCTACAGTCTCCCAAACACTCAGCTCTCGCTACACACCTTCAGATGCTCACCAGCCACCTGTTCTGCTGAGCAGGTAACCATGTACACACATTGCAGCGTGGGAAAGAGGGACCCTTCCCCAAACGCTACCACTTCTCCTAGCCTCTGCACACACCCAGGAGCAAGAGGGAGGGTCTGCTCAAAGCCAACAGCATGGCTAGTTTGCCAAGTCTTAACTAATTCATGCAATAACAGAACTCATTTCCAGGCCACTCATCTCTGGGATAGCCCGGGCTATTGCTCAGGGTTCTGGTATCACCTTGCGTAATACGCATGTGGAGAGGGCAGAGTTAAGGTTGCCGGGAAGGCAAATGTCAAGCAGTAATAAGAAGTTTAAGACTAACACTCAGGAGGCCCTTATCCAACACTGCCATTTTGTTGGTGATGCAACCCACACAGGAGCTCACCCTCAAAATCACATGGATAGTTTCTCCAAAGCCTACCAAGCTTTCTGGCTTACTATTAGCCTAAAAAAGACAAACAATGTGCCAAGGATTTGGAGAAGGCCCCTCCATCAACAGCAGTGAGTATTATCTTGAATTGGTGAATGAGGTCACACACCTGGTCTGTTATCACAATCAGCTGTTCACTTGAACCAGAACTCAGTCTCTGCATTGGGAAAAACTGCCTCAACAGTATCTAGACTGAGCCAGAGGGTATGCAAAAACAACAAACTGACAAAACACAAAGACTTGTGTGTATCGTGCACCTGTTATCAGTACTCTTCAGCATGGGATCAAGTCATGGACCTTATATTCTCATCAAGAAGAAAGGCTCAACAGCTTTCAGACAAAGTCTTCACCCAATTTTTGGAATTTACTAGAGGGACACAGTCACCAACACTGAAGAGCCCAAGCAGCCAGCGTCCCCAACATGTAAGCACGTCTGAAAAGAGAGATGTCTCTGCTGGCCTGGGCACGTGTGCCAGATGAATGGTGTGTGCATCTCAGAGAACACTCTCTCTGGTGGACTGGCATCTGGGGAAAGATCTAAAGGATGTCCAAAAATGCGTTTCAAGGAGGTGTGCACATGAGGCCTCAAAGAGATGTACATGGGTATGGATAACTGAGAGGATCACTCTCAGGACCAAACCTTTGGATATGAGAGCTCAACCAAGGCCTCCAAATCTAGGAGAAGAAGCAGTCCAGCATAGCAGAGGAGAAAAAAGCTCACAGAAGGCAGAGCCTAAAAGGTTGAAACAACCCCCTTTAAAATGTGACAAATGCAACAAAGATTCTCTCTCTTCAGCCACGGCCGCCGTCTAACCAGCTGAATGCATTTTCTACCTCTCAGGAGCCAAAACCACGGTCTCTCAAGATGGAAGGATGCCAAAGAAGAGGAGAAACAGAATCAAAGCATTACGGTCATCTCCATCGACAGCATTAGGGCCCCCTCCCTCCATTTTTGGTTCACTGACAGAAGCAGAAGTCTGGAGTCCAGCAGCACACACTATTTATTAAGGTAATAAAGCAAAACTCCCAGCTCTTCACACCAGTCATTTTCCTTCTTCCCACCTTACTTCCTGTTTGACCTCTGTGTTTGTGGTGCATCTTAACCAATCATTTTCTTAAAAATATAACAAGATAACTCTTGAACCAAGCCCAACATGGAATGAGCAGCTGTGACCACATGCCCCCCCCCAGTCTGCATCTGCCTCTGTTGCTTGTTTTTCTTAGCCAAAGCACAAGGCCTCAGTCCGTCCCAGTGAGAGAAGGCCCATAGACGGGCAGCCTGTGATTTTGATTGTGCTTCTATACCCCTATAACTAGCTAAGTGATAATAATATACTTAATCATTGGCCCTTACAGGCAAGCCCAAATATCTGTATCTGAACAAATAGCATTATGCTGCAAACCACAGACACTGCACTGTAGCCAGATGAAATACTCCTTCCTCACAAAAGCCACTTCTCTCATGATCCACTGTAACGGAAGGCAATTCCAGATCCAGGCTGAGAATAAACATAGGGATTTGTGGATGTTACGTTTTAAATACATCAGAGGCAGGAAGCCCACCAAACAAGCCACTGGGTGATCAAGATGTTAAAGGAGCGCTAAAGGAAGACAAAGCAGTTGCAGGGCAGCTAAATGAATACTTTTCCTCCATCTTCATTGCAGAGGACGCGAGGGAGGTTACCACACCTGAGTGAGTCTTTTTAGGCAGCAAATCTGAGGAACTGTCCCAGACTGCAGGTGTAAATAGAGGGTGTTTTGGAGCAAAATGATCAGTTAAACAGAAATAAGTCACCAAGGCTAGACAATATTCATCAAGAGTTCTGAAAGAACTCAAATGCATTGCAGAACTAACCTATCATTTAAATCACCTTCTGGACCAGTTGATTGGAGAACAGCTAATGGGACACCAATTATTTAATAAAAGCGCCAGAGCTGAATCAGGCAATTTCAGGCTGGTCAGCTTCATTTCAGTACCCAGCAAGCTGGTTGAAACTATAGTAAAGAAGGGAATGTCAGATCCATAGATGAACACAATTTGTTGGGGAAGAGTTAACAGGGCTTCTGTGACAGGAAGCCTCACTAATGTATTAGAGTGCTAGGCTGTCAACAAACAAGTAGTCAGGGGTGATCCAGTGGCTACAGAGCAGTTGGAGTTTCAGAAAACCTTTGACATGTTCCCTCACCAAAGGCTGTTAAGAAAAGTAAGCAGTCATGGAAAAAAAGGGAACCTCCTCTGCTGGGTCAGTAACTGGTGAGAAGATAGGAAACAAAACACAGCAAGAAAAAAGAGTCAATTTTCATAATGGAGAGAGATAAATAGCAGGATCTCCCAAGGATCTGTACTGGGACATGTGCTGTTCAATCTACTAAAAAATTACCTGGAAAAAGGGGTAAAATAGAGATGTGGCAAAGGTTTACAGATAATACAAAATTATTTACAATATTTAAATCCCAAGCAGACTCTGAAGAGTTACAAAGGGATCCCACACAAAAATGGCAGCTGAAATTCAAGGTTGATAAATGCAAAGTAATGTGGCACTGGGAAAAATAATCCCAATTATACACCCAAAGTTACGTGGTCTAAATTAACTGCTACCAGTCAAGAAAAAGATTTCAGAGTCATCATGGATAATGCTCTGAAAACATCTGCTAAGTGTGCAGGAGCAGTCCAAGAAGTTAGGAGAATATGAGGAAACATTAGAAAAGGGATACATGATAAGGGAGAAAATACCATAATCCCACTATATTAATGTATTTTATGTGCACCCCTACAACACTGCACACCATTTTGGTCATCCTGTCTTTAAAGAAATGTACTAGAATTGGAAAACATACAGAAAAAGGCCAAAAAAATTAGTTTGGCATGAAGCAGCCTCCCTATAGAAAGAATTAAAAGATTGGGACTGTTCAGCTTCGAAAAGAGATCACTAAAGTGAGACATGATAGAGGACTATAAACTCATGAATGGCACAGAGAATGTGAATTAGGATGTATTATTTACCCCTTCACAGAATACAAAAACAAATTAAATTCATAGGGAGCAAGTTTAAAATCAACAAAAGGAAGTATTTCATCACACAAACAAGGGGCATGTCTACAGTTGAAAGTTAGTTCAAATTAAGGAGGCTTAATTCAAACTAATTTAATACCAGTGTATACTAGGCTTTCATTAGTTCAAATTAAACAACTCTTTAATTCGAATGAATGAAAGCTGAGTTCGAATTAGTACATTTCAAAAGGGATAGCCGAGTTAGTCTAGTCCAGTAAAAAAACAACAAGGAGTTGTGTGGCACTTTAAGAAAAACAGATTAAAAAAATAAATCTGTTAGTCTTAAAGTGCCACACAACTCCGAATTAGTAAAGCCTGCCAGTTAGTTCGAACTAAGCCCTTAGTTCAAACTAAGGACAACATATACAAGGATTAACTCTTGGTTTGAACATAATAAATTCAAACTAAGGGCAGTTAGTTCAAATTAACAAAGTGGACTAAATTGACTTAATGTTAAATCAAAGCAGTCCACTTTGTTAATCTGAACTAAATTTGAGTTTAGTTCGAACTAAACTTTAATTTATTAGTTTGAATTAACGAATTCTAACTAACTTTTCTTTGTGTAGACATAGCCAAGGAGTCCTGTGCCATTTTTAAAGACTAACAAATTTATTTATTGCATAAGTTCTTGAAAGTTCATGAGGTAAATAAATTTGTTAGTCTTTAAAAGTGCCCCAGGACTCCTTGTTTGTTTTGCTGAACCAGAATAACCCGGGTACCCCTGGAACTGAATTTAAAATAATTAGATAAATTAATATAGGAGGATAGACCTTTCAGTGGCAATTAACCAAGACAGTTAGGGATGCTACCCCACACTGTGCCTCCCTAAGAAGTTAGAACTGGCAAACAGGGGCTGGATCACTGGATAATTGCCCTTTTCGATTCATTCCCTCTAAAGCACCTGGCACCAGCCATTGCTGAAAACAGGATGCTGGGCTTGACGGATCATTGGCCTGGCCCACCGTGGCCATTCGAATATTCTCAAGAAACGAGTATATCACCTAGTCCATGGTTTTGAGACCATGGCTCGAGACCTGCCACTGGGTCACAGACCCTCAGGCACTGGGTCGCGGTGCCCCCTGCTGCCACCGAAGCCTGGAATGCATGGCTGAGAGATGTAGTAGCTGGGTCACAGGCAAATGATTCTTCTTCATGTGGGTCCCGTCCCCCCCCCCGAAAAAAGTTTTAAAACCACTGATCTAGTCTGACCTTTTGCAAAGCACAGGACACAGAACCTGTTCCACTGATTCTTTTGCTGATCTCAGAAAGCTGTAGTGGAGCAACTGCATAGGTTTTAGAAACAGTCTTGATTAACAGATAAAGTGACAGAGAATCCACCTGTCTGCACTTAAGTCATTCCAGACATCACTTGCTCTCTATGCTGACAATTTGGGTTTTACTGTCAGTCTGAATTTAGTTCCCGTCAACTTCTAGCCATTAGCTCTCAGCCTTGGCCGCTAGATTTAAGAGCTTTTGCCCCAGGTTGATACTTAGAGAAATCGATCAGCTCACCATTGAGCCTTCTCTGAAATACACTAAATAGAGCTAGCGCCTGTAGTCTCTCACTACAAACCACATTGTCCAGACCTTAACTCACCCTTGTAGCTCTTCTTTGAATTCAATTTCTCAATGTAATCAAGCACAACAAAGGACGAGTTTGGCTCTGTGGCAGACAGAGTTTTCATGGGGGCTGGTCCCAGACCATTGAATCAACTCCCCCAAAACCTCAAAACTCTGCCCTTTCTGCTTGCAGTTGTAACCTGCTAGGGTGGGCTCAAATCCACTCAATTGCCCCTCTCCAGTGCCTCACAGAGAAAACCCCTGATGAAAGCAACTGGAGAGCCAGGATCCAGTTGTTAAAAGGACTCACAGCGAAGACTGCTCAGAGTTTCCATCCCACATTAAACTACCACTCAGCATAAACATACAATGAACTTTATTAACTAACTAAACACACCTTATCCTAAAGAACCATAATACATTTAAACAAAAGAGTAAGAAACCCAAGAGTCCCAAAGTTCAGGTGGAGTCACCCTTATCTCAATTGCAGTCATTTAAGTCCTTGGGGCTTGAATGCAGAACAAAAGCAATCCTCATCCTCTCTAGCTGCAGGAATCTTCAGGCAGATGCCATGCAGTCCTTTCTTCCTCCTGTGTAGCCAGCACCATGCAATCAGGTCACTGGCCATCCAGCTCTCAGTTCTGCTGCAGACAACTCCCCTGCAAAGCAGTCCAAAGCAGGGAGAAAACATCCTGCAGTCCACTCCTGCTCAGCTCCTTTCACTGAGTCCCTTAGCCAATGTCCTCTGCAGCTCTCTGTTTGCTCCTCTCCAGGCTTCTCTTCTCAGGCTTCTCCCTGGGCATGTAACTCCAGCATAACAATAAAACTTGTGGGGCATGCTCAGTGTGCTCCCTCACCCTCTTACCAGAAGGTTCTGGTTTCTGGGCTGCAAAATCTGCCCAGCAACGTAACCCAGCCATAAGGGTCCCTAAAAGAGATTGCACCTATTTAGGCACATGGGTTACACAGTGTCAGGACCTTTTCTGACCATCTTCACTGATAAAACGCAGAGCATCTAATGCATAAAAACAAAGCACCATCCCATGCTACTCACATAATTCTGCCTGGGGGATGAGAACAGACTGAGAGAAAGAACAGATCCCATCTGGCACACATTAATCACATCTCAGAGAATTTCTGGAAGGGACTCAAATGTCCCAGTCAGCAGAGGTGGGTGGAAGACCGAATAAAACAAACAGGAAATGCACCTGATCCCCAAAGGGCAGCAACATAACCCCTGCTGTGAACAAATCCACTCCCCTTGGCTCAGTTTCCAGCTCTTTGGCACCCTGAAAAAGTTTCGGGAGTCCTACCTTCAGCTCCCCTGTCTTTAGCACCACACAGACTCTTCTCTGGCCAGGGCTATGCACAGAACAGACAGACAGGATTTGCTTCCTCTCTCTGTCTGGTATTTTTAGTCTTTCTCACCTTGATAGCAAAGCTCTGCTTCCAGCACTGCATCCTTCCAAATTCTTTCCCACTGAGTGCACCCTCAGGAGGAATTCCCCATCCTGAAACAGAGCACTGCACCTGAGCAATGTCTTCTGTGCAAGGGAAGGAAATGTGGATGGCTGCTTCTACTAACCAGCATGGCTTCCTCCAAATCCCACCAAACTATTAGCATGCCGCCAGAGGGCGTCTGGCCCCTTGGCCGGTATTAGGAGAGGAAAAGCTTGGCTGCTGGTGGGATGTCTGGGTTTTAAATATACTTTGAACAGCTCTAGCAACCATTTGATCTAACCAGGCCTGATTTTTCTCACTGCCTCTGCACCCTTCTCTGTTTGCCTGGTTTCTGATTACAGAATGAACTGTAAAATGGGGACTGTTCCAAACTCTGGTCGCTGTTCTGCGCACAGGCCCTCCTGGGCAAACTGTTTTTCTGGAGGTCTTTGGTAGTAACATCTCCCCTGCAGCGAGGCCTTGCTTACTGTGAGCATGCCTGGGGAGAGCTGGCAGTGACTGTAGAAAACTGACCAGACAATCTTCCCATCCAAAATACATGTTCCTCCAACTTCAGAGGCAGTCAGAGAGAGGTGCTTGGACCTCACCCAAAACCCAAAGGGGAGTTTAATGTTTCCTCACTGAGGCCCTGGATCCCAGCTCACCGAGGAACATCAGAGAACTCTTCACTTTGACTGCATGTGCAACTATTTGGGGCCTCCACTAAACACTTTTGAGTCATGTGGTACTGTTCCCGTTCACCACATGAGACCGTTCAACACCGTTGGGTGTGAGGAGTTTCACACAAGCACTTTCCAGAAAATTCACTGGTGACAGAATCTGTGAAAGCTGGGCAGGGCATTCCCACAAAACGGCAATCACACAATCCTGCTCAGGAGAAATCCCACATCCTCATAACCAGCAGCAGAGAGAACTCAGCCCATTAAGCCACAAGAATATTTGCGAACCACTTTGTGTGTTATGTGGTGAGTTCTAATTAGCACCGTAAGGCATTCAAAACACACATTATACAACTGGATTTTCGTCCTCTGACTCATTGGCACTAGGTATCGCCCCCAAAGATGTGAGACACAGCAAAGGTGAGCACTGACAGCGTGTGCGCGCACACACACACACACACACACACACACACACACACACACACACACACACTACAGCTACATGTGATTTCAACTTGTTCTTCATTTTCAATTCAGGAACATTCCTCATCATCCCCAAGTTGTAGTGTCCTAGCCTTACCTGGACTCCAGAGCTTCCCCCCCCCGCCCCCAACAGTGGGCAGCCAGCCT
This sequence comes from Podocnemis expansa, assembly GCA_007922195.1. Classification (NCBI taxonomy): domain Eukaryota; kingdom Metazoa; phylum Chordata; order Testudines; family Podocnemididae; genus Podocnemis; species Podocnemis expansa. Next base: position 1,491,463 of record ML682035.1, on the reverse strand, counting down.
TCAATTAGAAATCCTGGAATGCAGGCTGGGAAAGGCAGCTGAGGGATCTGAGAAAGACTGGCATTTCATCTCCTGTTCATCCGCACAGGCAGACCTAAAAATATCCCCAGGAGTGGGCTGACTGTAGTCATGCTACTGTATCTGTTACCCTGGCAGCGCAGAGAGAGCAATCACTAATCCATGGCAGAGGAGTTACCCCATCCAGACTGAACACTTCAGCTGAGGGACCACGTCAGACGTCACCTCCTGCCATCTGGGAAATAAAAATGACACAGGACAGGAGAGCAAGGAGATCAGCTCTGGGGCTTAGCTCACTGGCACAAGGATAGAGTGTGCAAATCACTGGGCCCTATTAATAGCCAAGCTGTGCAGGTTTATAGGCTGTATCTGATCTGCTCCTGCCAGTTGGTGTTGCCAGCAGGAAGAGCTGGGGGCCAACATCCAGGGGTTCCTTTCACTAACCTACAACCCCAAACTAGCTCAAGCCCCCAACCTGCAACTGAGACAATCACACACTACCTGTGGGTGCCTCTGGAGGCACCTCCCTGCTGGCAAACTGAAACTTAGTGTAGGTAGAGACTTCTGCCTTTTTTTTTTTTTTTTTTTAAATTAGAAGTAACCATGCTCTGACTTGCAAAAAACACCACACAGGTTCACACCACATAAACATCACAAAGAGACCACCCATCTGGGTCCATGGGGCAATTGCTGTTTGCCTCAGGTTCTTAAGTCCAGCAACCCCAAGTTCCTTCAATGTGCCTCTCCTTCACCAGTCCCCCCTCACAGGCACTGTCCTTGGTCAGGACAGGCCCAGAGCCTGGAGCTGCAGCCGCAGCAGTCAGCTACCACCCTGGTTAGGCGGTGGAAAGATGACACCTTGCTCACCGTACCTCATCATCTTCTCCTACTACCTGCTTCTCTTCCATGACCTCTGCCAGTCGGTCTTTGGAGGTTCCACACAGCTCTCTCTCACTGTGTGAACCGCAACATCCCACGGCAGGTGATTTCTAACAAAACAACAGACTCCTACCAGAACCTTAATTAGCTTCCTCTCTCACTCTTCAGAGCCGGGGCTAACGCATGGCAGGCTCGCAGGGCAAGCCACACTTCCCAACGGGCGTACCTATCTGCACCCCATCAGCCTTCAGAGGGCTCCAGCACCCAAGCCCCGGTTAACCCAAATAGGCTTGGCGGATGGCAACCCTTCAGTCAGGACAGGGTTAGGCTACGCGCAGCCCTGCTGCCCTTTGCACAGACACCACGGGGAACCGTCTGTGACCCTGCATTTAACACACCAGGGATTTGTGACTCAGCACTGGCCAGAGGGCTAGTCTGGGCAGCATCCCATCCTGCTGAGCACCTAAGCGGGATGGGTGAACTCATCCAAACAGAGTCTGGCTCTGACGCCTGTGGCCCTCCCACAGCCTCGTCCAGACGCTGCTTACACCTGCAGTACAGTATGTTTTGTGGGATGGCACATACCCATCATGCTGGCGCTCCAGCACAGGGCCTGCCAATAAGGAGGGATGGGTGTATGCTGCTGTGGCAATCTGAGGCAAGTGGGATTGCACGAGGTGCTCTATTCTCACCAGTGGCCGTGCAATACCACAGTGGCGGGTTACGCACCAGTGTGGGGAGAACAGGGACTAGAGGGAGGGACACATCCATCCTCCTCCTAAGGCTTTCTTCTGCCAGGGAGCCCATGGGCAGGGAAGAGGCATATAGACAGAATGCACAGATGGCCCAACACATCCAGCCCATGGGAGCCCTCTGGGCTGGCTGGACCTATGCTGGGCATGGCCAGCCCTTACAATGGGTTTCCCACAATGAAGGGAGCCCTCCCACATCCCACTTGTGATCACCTAGGTCTGATCCAGCCTTGCCATTTTTCGCCCGAGCTTTCATGGAAGAAAATCCCACTTTGTCAGATGCTTCAAGCCCGTAACCTGGGTGCCAACCAAAACTAGAACCAGACACAAGGCATGAGCCTCACACTCTCCCCCCCACCCCCCAGGCCCTCACCACCCTGCCGAACAGATGCCCAAGACCACAGTCTGCACCTCCCAGTATTTCTAAAGCAACCAGAGCGCTCCTCCACCTTCTCAGCCTGCTGCAGGAGCAGCTCCATTAATGGTGGGGTAGTTAGGAAAAGACATAACCAAGCCCCTACTCTCATCCCTCTCCAACGAGAATCTCCAACTTCAGTCGGCACCCAGGTCAGAGGCTCTACCAAATCACCAGACTCTAGGTGCATTGTGCAAATTAACACCCCCCCCCCCACCAGCCAGCCACTCATGGCAATGTGACTCTATGAGTCCCAACCACCAGCAGCCAAATTATCCCCCGAATACACTTCACTGGAGCCATTCAATGCAACTTCAAACTGCTCTAAATTTCGCCACAGCTCAACCACAAGATCTAATCTCTCACACCAGCAGCAGAAAACCACTTCCTCCTGTGCTATCTTAATCTGAAACATCCCCCACCACCGAAGACGACCCGTTGGCAGCTCTCTGGGCATCAAGCTCTGAAAGTGCGCAGGCCACCAACCATGCACTAAACCTAATGCTCTCCTGGGCTTGGTCAGGAGGGTCACGCCCCAGAGGCTGCTGCCTCTAGGTGCTGTGAAATCCTGTCTGGTACGTCTGCCCGGCTTTCTGCAATGCCATCCAAAGCCTCCCACCCAACCCTACTCTGCTCCCCCGTCTCAGAGGTTTCCCGTGCGTGGCCTAACAGCCCTTTCCAAGTAACCATGCCATGGCTGCAAGCCCCAGCCTGCACGTTCCCTGCAGTGTGAGCCACCCACTGGGCCTGGCCATATCTGGACACATAGTGACTGGCACAGACCGGGGCAGGGGGGCGAGGGAGGAAACTAACAGTTGATTACACCCCTGTGTCCCACCCACCCACATTCCCATGGGCTGTGGGAGAGCCGGGAACCAGGGCGCACCTCCCCAGGGAAACAGGCTGCTGCTTGAGCAGCAAAAACAACTAATTTCCATCAACTAATTAGAGACAGTCACTGCGCTTGGGGGAGCAGCCTGGAGGTAAACACAGACTCTGATCATGCATCCTGGGAGCTTGACCCCTAGGGCTTTGCAACCAGAGAGCTATTACATTACAGCTGGGTTTGAAGCAAATTAAGACAAATGTTTCAACAGGCTGCCCCATCAAGTGCTAGTGTAACAGTCGGGTAGGCTGGAATTCATTTAATTGCCCTTCTCCAGTGCCTCAAAAAAAAAAAAAAATTAAACCCCACTCCTATAGAGAAGCAGCTGGAGACCGAGGACTCTGTCTATAAAGGACTCACGGCGAAGACTGTTCAGTGACACTCCCACAGTAAAATACTGCCTAAAAATAAAAACACAATTAACTTTATTATCTAACTTGATGGACCTTATAAAAAAAAAAAAAAACACAAAATGAATTTAAACAGACTAGTTAAACACAGGAGTCCCAAAGTTTAGGGGGCATTCACCCATATCTCATTGCAGTCTCTATTCAAGTTCAAAGGCTCAAGTTGCCCAAGGCTGCAATCCTCTTTGGTTGCAGGCAGGGGTCTTAGGTAGCAACCCAGGCAGGCTTTGCTTTCTCTTCTGCAACCAGCACCCTCCAGTCAGTTTACGGGCTGGCCAGGAATCAGTCACATATGAGAAAACTCTGAAGCAAAATGCTCCCCCAGCAGGGAAGGAGAAAACACCTTACTGTCCACACCTGGCTCAGCTTCTCCCAGTCACCCACTGAGCACATGGGCTCCTCTCATTGCAGCTCTGTGGCTGCTCCTCTCAGGCATCTGACGCAGCCCCAGCAGAAAAGCTGGTGGCGCATGCTCCACGCAACCACCCACTTAATTTCCAGAAGCTTCTGGGCCTGGGCAGCCAAATCCACCTAGCAACATAAATAAGCCAGCCTCAAAGGTCCTGAAAAGAGCTAGTGCCTTTAGTCAGGCATTTGGGTTACACTAGGATTGCTTTGCTCCCTCTGGTTGTGCAGCGCCAGGTCCCAGGGGAGGCCCCCGGGAGCTGGCTGCACCCTAGCCCCAGCAGCAAGAAACACTGTGGCTGCAAAGGCCCAATGCCAGCAGGTTGGGCCCCTGGCCCTTCAGATGCTGCCCTATGTGCTCATGGGACTGCACAGGGGTAGGAGCCCCACTGAGGTCATGGGTCCCCTAACAACCTCAGAGACCCCAAGAAAAGAGCTGAAGCTGCACAAAGTCCTCAGCAGGGAAAAGAATCAGTCCAAACCTTCCTCTGATCCCTGGAGTCAGTCACCGCCCAAATTCGACCTTCCCCGCTGCCACCAACCACCGCCACGGCTGGGCAGTGCCAGACAGGGAACTTCCAGCTAGAGGCAGGAGGGCTGGTCCCTGGGGCGCCTGGTCTAGGTCCTATCCTAGCAGGCTGGGGCACAGTACATGCAGGCTCCTCGGAGCAGGTTTCAGGCTGAGTCAGCTTCAGTGCAAAGGGGAGATGCTCAACTGAGGGTGTCTTGCCCTTATCCACTGTGGCCAGGCTACGGGCCGCCTAAATCCCTGTAGAATAACCCGGGGAGGACAGCAGAGGGGTGCAGAGGCTGCACACCGGGACTAGGAGAGACAGGGAGGAGAGGACAGCCCTTAGTGCTGGGGGGGGGGGGGGACAGGGATGAGGGGATGGCCCTAGCACTGGGAGAAATGAGGATGAAGGGATGGCCCCCAGCGCTTGGGGGGACAGCGAGAAAGGAACAGCCCCTAGTGCTTGGGGGGGATGGGGATGAGGGGATGGCACTTGTGGGGGGGGCATTCACTGCAAAGGCCTCACTCCTTCACTCCACCGCCTGGGGCCCGGGCCGTCACACAAAGGGGTCACCCCAAGAGACTCATGGGGGAATCAGGCAGCTGCAGCGTCCCCGCCAGCCCCACAGCCAGACACAGGAGACTCTGAGAGGGGCTAGGTGCTGCTGTCCTGGCTGCTCAGCACCCCCGTTACTGGACGAGCAGCAGCCAGAAGGGGGTCACCCCCTGCCCCTGGGGCCCAGGCTCTGATGTGCTCAAGAGCTCCAGATACTGTCTCAGGCCCTGCCGGGGAGGGCAGCAGAGACCCGGTCCCTCCTGCCCTCCCTGCTGCTGTGGGGTTGAGATGAGGGTCCCTCCTGGAGGCAGGGGGGGGGGTCCCACAAAGTCCAGCTACAGCCCTCAAGGCCAGGCCAGACCAGGCCAAGGTTTCCCTCCTAGGCTCTGGGGGGGGCGAGGGGACTTGGGCTGCCAGCCACTGCCTCGCTGTGTTTGACTCCTGCCATGTAACCGGCTCGAGCACCAGCCTGCTCAGAGACGGTGGAAATGCTCTGCAGTGGGTGAGCTCCTGCACAGTGCCTCTGGCCTTGCCCCCAACCCCCCATCCACTCGGCCTGGGCCCCCCCCACAACCCCAACCTGGGTCCCAACCCTCCCCCCCAAATCCTGGCCTGGGCCACTACTCTCCCCCACACCCACAGCAGCCCCACCACCACCATCAGCAGCCTCTGCCCAGAACCCACCCCAAGCGTAGCCCCCCGAACCATAATCTCAGCATGGCCCCAGCCTCCGCACGCCCAGCACAGCAGCCTGGGCCCCCATGGCAGGGCTTCACGACCCAGGCCTGTACCCCCCCCATCTATGTTCATCCACACCCGTGACCTATGGCTCCAATAAAACACCTCATGTCTCAGGGCCCATGTCCGTGCCCAGCTCAGGCCCCCATTACTATTCTGTCCAGGAATTATGGGCGGGGGGGCAAGGGCATGGTGGGGGTGATTCTTAAAAAAAAACAGAATGGGGGACCTGGCTCCACTCCCCAGCCCCAAGCATCTCTGCATTACTCATCCAGCCCCCCCCCCCCACCTGCTCACAGGACCCCAATAGCATCAAGTGTCTGTGGGCTCCCCTCAGCCTGACTGTGCTGGTCCTTCTTTGCATGTGGACCATGAGGTGGGGGGTGTGGGAATAGCAAACACCTTCCCCACCATGGCACGCAGCAGAACCTGCCGGCCTCCAGAGAGGAGATTAAAAAAGAGCAGCTGGGCCTGGGAGCACGCCATGCCTTATCCTGGCTGTCAGAGCAAAGAACCAGTAAAGCCTGGGCCACACAACATGACCCACGGCTGAGACGCAGCCTCAGCCTCTGCCCTTTCTAACCTCCCCACCTCCCTGGACACCTGGCACAGGAGGCCTCGAGTGCCCTGTTACGCTGAGTGCCTGCTTATTGCTGTTGACCTTGTAGGCTCCTTGGGGCAGGAACCTATGTGTTTGTGCGGCACCTGGCACACTGGGTTCCCAACCCTGCACCTAGGCGACCTACAAGTGACGAACTGGGCCCAGGATGTGAGTCACATGCTGTTCGGGTGGGAGGTGGGGGTTAGCGCTGCCCAGCAGAGCAGCACTTCAGTCACAGCTTATAACCAGCAGGAACCCAGTCGCCCACCCCCCACCTCCAGCCCTCGTGCGTATCACAGGCCGCCCCACCAGCACCCACATACCACACCCAGCTACAAAGTCTGGCCAAAGCAGAACAGCCCAAGGGAGACTAAAGCCTGGGTGGTGCCACACCGGGCAAGGAGGGAGTGAGGGGCACCAGTGCTGCATTTATGAAACAAGCCTGGCAAGGTGGAATCAGGATGTAAGAGGCTGCTAGAAGATTTCATGCTAAGGCTATGGCCCCTGCTCCTCAGGACCCAGACGGACAGATGGACAGCCGGAGACGCACAGCTGCCACGTCCTGCACACTCACCTGGAAATCTGCTCCCCAGCAAGCTCCCTGCCACGCTGCTCCTGCAGTGTTTGTACAGTGCCGTCTCCGCTCCCACCCAGCCTCAGCCGCCCTTGCACCCCAGCTCCTTGCTGGCTGATTAACCAAGGCCCAGCTCAGCAAGGCCCTGCCAAGCTGCCCAGAGCCAGAGGCTGGGAGAGGTGGCTTGGCTGATGGGAGCAGTACATCCCTCCCTCTCAGCCACGGCGCTCAGGCTCTAGGTGCCCCAGAGACGGCACTGGCACCTGCCCCTCCCCCAGCTAACGGGAAACGGGCCTTGCCGCTTGCAGAGAGGCACACAAAGAGCTATTGAGCGCAGAGCTGCACTGGGCCTCCCTGTCCTGAGCCAGGGGCTGGGCCTGGCCGCCAGCCGGCAAGTGCTGACAGCAGCTGCCCCAGCTCCCCCGCGCCAGCCTTGGGTGGGAGCTTGGCCGAACGCCCGTCCTCCAGGTCACCCGCCGACCATGACTGCCCTGCAATCAGCACTTCATGTCCCTCAGCCTGAGGATCCCAGCCCTGCACTCCCCACTCCTGCCCTGTGCTCCTGTTGGATGGCCACCTGCTAACCAAGCCCTGGGTGCCCCTGTCCCACCAACGCCCCTTCAGCCTGGCCCACAGCCCCCTACTAGCCCAAGCCCAGGCTTCCCCACCACTCGGCCTGATGCCCTTCACTCCTGCTCCTTCCCCCCCCCCCCAGCTGCTAACATCACCCTGACATTCACACGCCATTAGGATAGAAGCGTTTACCAGGGACCTGTCTGACATGCCGTGCACCCTATCACAGACAGCTCAGTCTTGCCTGTCCCAGCCCTTCTCATCCTCAAGCTAGGCCCTTCTTCACCAAATGCCACCTTGCTGGTCCACTGCTCACAGCCTGGCCCTGGCAGGCCACGAGGGGGTGGCAGCTAGTTTCTCCTCTGCCCCCAAGAAGGTGTTAGCAACTCCCAGGTCCCCCTCGCACCCAGGATGGGCAGATACAGGAATGGATGCCCAGGGGGACCTGCCAAACTGGGTCTCAAATGGCAGCACTAGGGACTAAACTCATGGTCTTGAAGTGCCAGGCTGGTGCCTTAACCATGCAGCTGACAACCCCCTGTGCATGGCCAGACAGCTTCACTCCCCACCCCAGGTTTGGCCCAGACACATCCACAGCAAACAGGACTATGCAGCAAGCAGGGCACTACCGGGGCAGCCAAATCAGGCATGTCGCACTGTCCTCACTCAGCAGCTAGCTGGGCAGAGCCTCTTCCAGGGTCACACTGCAGCGTTTGGATGAACAGGTCCTGGGAGCAGCCCTGAAGGGCAATGCCCAGGCTGTGGCAGCAAGGAGATCATGGGGTTGGCCAGGCCAGTGCAGAAGCATCTTGCCAGCACAGGGTCTCCCAACCAACAGCTGTTACTGGTACCAGTCTCTGCACCAGGGCAGCGATGGGAGACACAGGGGTGGGGGGGGGGAGCTGGACCCAGCCGTGGTGCCCAAAGCCTCCCCCCCCACCCAGGGCCCAGCATCTGTGCTCAGCTCCTGAGGATCCCGCAGCCCAGCCAGGATGAATTGAAAGCACCTCTGGACACTCCTGAGCCCAGCCAGGCACGTGTCGCAGACTCACATCCCAGCCACTCTGCACAGCACGGGGGGGGGGGGGGGGGTTGAGTCTCCAGGAACAGACACTGGCTCCTCTGTTCAGATGCCACCTCCCAGAACTCGGGGCCACACGCTCCCTGTCCCTGTCTGCCAGGAGACAACACAGCCAGTCAGGCCTCCTAGCTCTTATCTCCAGCTTCATCAGTGCAGCAGGGTCCAGGGGGTTGGCGTCGGCAGTCCTGAAGGTCTAATTCCTGGCCCTAGAAGGGGACAGAAATCTCATGGGAAACTAGAAGTCCTGACTTGGCCCATAATTGAGTGACCTGTATCAGGTCTCAAGCCGTGCCTCAGTTTCTCCACAGAATCGGGGGTGGGGGTGTCAGGATGCTACTGACCCTGAAAGAAGACTCAAAATCACGCAGCCCTGGGAGTGGGCGATGTGCGCCTACCCTCCACCACAGCCACAGTCCAGCTAAAACCTCCCCCGTTCACCCTGAGCTGCCCCATCCCATGGTGGCCTCCACTGGCTGCGTTCCCACACCACACGGAAACAGAGCGCAACTGTGCTGGGCCTGCAGTGGGGCTGCCTGGGAGCACAAGCCAGGCCTTGTGCCTGCTCCTTGAGCAGGGAGGTGGGAGAAGGGAGCAAGATGCACCCGACTCTAGGGCTTGCCAGAGCCTCTTGCCCGCAGCAGCCACTCTGCCACCCCAGGGAGATGGACTGGACAGATACAGGCCAGGAACCCAAGAAGGACACAAGGGGCCACCTCCTTCCCTCTCCCAATAGACCCTGACATTGTTCAGAAGAATCCAGGTTCAGGGGAGGCTGTCTCTGCCCAGCTTCTGAGGGCGACTGGCGGGGGTTGCCTCCCCATCAGCGAGCATGGCCCTGGCCCTTTGCCTTGGGGCACAGACCCATGCATCTGCTGTGGTGCTGCTCCAGAGCCTGTCCTGGGTACACATGGGCAGTGTCCTCTTCCCCCGCCCCATGGCCCAGGCACCCAGCGCCAGGCACAGAGGAATTGGAAACACTGGCACAGGCCATAGAGGACACTCTATGGGCAGGATGGGGCAGCTGAACCCAGTGTCATGGGGAGGACCCATAAAGGGCTGAAACCTTTGTCCCTGTCACACCAGTGCACCGTCCCTGTCTGCAGCAAGGGCCACAGTGAGGCTGGGGACAGAGGAGTTGCCATGCCCAAAACACCAGGCCAAGGGTTCTCCGCCTCCCTTCCAGCCATGACAGAGGCAGCAGCTCCCAGGCAGAACCAACCAACAGCAGTGTTGTCTACACCCACCTCTGTCACAGGCAGCCTAACCCCAGCTCTGTAGTGTGACAGGGCCTGGGCCTGTATTTTGTGCACATGCCATTGTCTCACAGCAGTCTGGTCAAAACCAGAGCCTGTGTCCATTGCATCGTGGGTGCCAAACACAGCGTGCTGAGCTATTTACACAGAGGCAGCAGCTTTGGCCTTAGCCCACGCATTTATCAAGAAGGCCATACAGAAGAAAAAAGGGAGGTCAGTGTTAGCTGCAATTGCCTGAAAGGAAACACCTGCCTGCCATTCCCCCAAACCCCTTCTCCCCAATAAGACAGCAAGTCTTCACTGATAGAAATGTAGAATTCACAAAGTGAACACAAACCAGACGAGCTTTGGTGGCTGCAGCCATTCTGGAGCGCAAGACAGCAAAGTCCAGAGAGAGTTGCACCTGTCTGAGTCCAAGGCCAGTAGTGGCCACTGCAATAGCCTCATCTGAACGCCTGCATAGCATAGGCCAGAGAATTCCCCAAAATAATTTCTTGAGGCAGTCTTTCAGGGAAAACCCATTATTGATTTAAGAATTGCCAGAGATGGCAAGGCCAGCTCTTCTCCGAACCCTCCAATTTATCCTCTAGCTACTTGCAGCATCATAACCAGCTACTTTAGTCCAGCAGTAACTGCACAAGTATCTGTGACCCATCCATGCGTAGGGGAGTGTAAGGGAAATTGTATGTGATCTCTTCTGTAGGACAGTGAGAAAGGTGCTAAAGTGTAGGCCTCATTGGAGCCGTGGGTTGCTATGGTCGTGGGGTCGTTTCTCTGGCAAGGCATGTATCTAAGTTTCTTTAACAAGCGGCCTAGAGTTGATAGTTAAAGTGTGTTATCTCCCCTTTCTCATGCTTTGTCTCCTGACCATCTGGACAAGGAATGTAAGCTAGACTGTCCCATCTTTCTTCTAACTGAAAAGGGAGTATTACCTCCTGCTTACCCTTCTTGGCACCATAGCCTCACAAGAATGTAAGGTCAGCATCTCTAGGCAGAAATGAATGAGTTTGCAGGTACTGCAGCTGCCCAGGATAATGCAAATTATGTCAACAGTAAACAGAGGTGGGAATAAGTATATGGATTCTTTAATCATTAATATACTATGAATATAACTATATAAAGGTCTCTAAAACATTGTCAATCATGTAAGCATTATGGTACTGTACTGGCTAAAAGTGTTGTGATGCTGCTCCTCAGGGCTCTCTCTTGCACTTGAGTTGGTGGGGGGGGGGGCCTGCTCTGCGGGGCTAGCGCTTCTTTGCTGCCCTCTGATGCAGTTCCTTTTGTTATTCAGCTGAATAATAAATCCTGAACCACACTTCGTTCTTTGCTTATTCGAGTCACAGCTGGGAATGGGCCTTCATCATTGGGGAGGCTCAGTGGTCTCTCTTTCCAGGTTGAGAGCCCTGATTAATTTGTCCCCCACAGTAGCTACCTAAAAATCCACGATCAGGGCAGGCTGCACAGGCAGAGCAGAGCCTCTCAGCACTGGTGGGTGACATTGAGGTCAGACATCCCAGCCAGCTACAAACAACACTCCTGATCCACACTGGGCAACAAGACCCCACAACTAACCATGACCAGCCCCTTTACTGCATCTCAGATGCTGCTGCCCAATCAGCCACTAGGCACCATAAAGAGCTAAGCTAGTTCAAACGCCAAGGCCTTTACCAAACAGGCTCCCCTGACCCCAAGGGGTCAACCACATTACCTGAGCAATGTACATTTGGCTCTAAGCCAAAACACCATGCTGCCAGCCAAGCCATTAGTTACTAAAACCAAAGGTTTGGTATAAAGGAAAGAAACTATAAGAGAACTATTAAATGGTTAACTCAATACAAATGATTTGAAAGTCCACATACATCAGGCTTCCAGCAGAGTTGTGGAGTTTGCAGGCTTGTACATCCAGTTCCTGGTTGGAGGGGTGCAGTCCTTTGTTTCACAGTTTCAGTTGTAGATGAGCAGATCCCAAAGGCAATGACTGAAGACTAAAGACAAAATGGATGTAGCGCAGCTGCCACCCAGCTTCTTTACCTAGACCCATTGCACCTGTGAGGTCCCTTTGTGGGCCATGTTCATGACTCATTGAATTGATTTGAAGGCAGCCCCTCCTGGGCCATCATTTAAGCATATAAGGAATGTTAAGGGGAGCAGATCGGCCCTTAAACTTAACTAGATGGCTGTTGTCACCCCATTGTTTCTCTTGGGCTTGGCATAGGTGGGCACTGCCTGACTGCAAGGTCCTTTGAAACACTGAAGGTATGACTCACATTACCTTTGTTCCCCACGTTCCCTGTAACCAGGGAACTGGCAGGAAAAACAGCTTAAAAGCTCAGAGTTTGGGGTGATCAGGCAGGACAGTCCCTGACATCCTGTCTGGCCTGATCACCCAGATGTTGACCTCCTCCGCTCAGGAGTTCTCCCTGAGCGTACCCCACGTTTTGAACTGCCAGCCGAGTGACGAGTCTCCCCCCCCCCCGGGATGCGTCTGCTGCTGCTAGTGGTGTTGGTAGGAGTCTGCCCCTGCAGCTCCTCTCAGTGAAAGTGGCCTTTCTTTCATATTGCTGCCTTGCCACTGCTCTCTCCTTCTGCCCCAACAAGCCCTAGCTTTTAAGAGTTGGTTGGTTTGAGTTTTATTGCTGCCTCTCTTACTTGTTTTATCTCGCTGTATCTTTTCTTTCCACTGCTCTAAAGTTCCTGGGTCTTCAGCTGTTTGCTATTGCCTTATATTAAGTTGTATCTTTCTCCCCATGGCTGTGTCTCTCTTTTCTTATTGTTTTAAGGAAAAAAGGTGTTACTATAAGTGGCAACATTGTCTAAGCATAATCTGTGAATGTGTTCACATAGCGTGCAACATTGTATCATTTGGTTTGGTGCTTTAGGATTAAGTTTGGTAGTTTAGAAGACTCTCCCCTTTGATTTGTTGCCCCTTGGAGTTGTATCGGTTTGTTGGTTTGAAAGAGTGTCTCCCTTGATTTGTTACCTGTGAAATTGCGTTGAGTTAATTTGCTGATTGTTCCCCGTGGCTGTGACGCTTGGAGTTGCATAGCTGTATTAAGTTGCCTTACCTTCCCCCTTTTGCAACCCCCCCCCCAATAAACTGTTCCTACCCAATTTTGTTTCCTTGTCCGTTGCCGTTTCTCCTTAAACTTCCCCTGCCGCTGCTTCTCCCTGCGGGCCCCCTTCTCTGCCTCTGCACCCCTGTCGCCGCTTTTCCCTACGGCCCCCTTCTCTGCCTCTACACCCCCCCATGCCGCTTCCGCCTCCGCTTCTCCAGCCACGACTTTTCCCTGCGACCACCCCATTGCCTCTGCTCCTACCTCCACTTTTTGCCCCCTCTCGCTCTGATTCGCTGCCACCGCAGCTCCGTCCTTTCTCCGCCACAGCTCAGCTCCCCTCTGTCTCCCCCTCAACCCCCTGGACACACCCCCCCCACGCTCTAGCTTTGAAACCTTCAGCTTTCCCGCTTGCTGTTGCTAACCCCAGACCCTCGCTCTTGCATAGCACTGGATACTTGTTAGGTTGCTGTAAGTTGGTTAAGTCATCTGAGACCCCCCCCCCCACTGCCTCCCAACTCATTGCACCTCACAGAGTTGAGTACTCCCCAACATCCCTACTGCACGGACACTGTGACACACACATCCCACCACTCACCTCACTCCCATACCGGTTTTACTAAAGATTATCCCATACCCCCCTGGTGCAGTGATTGAACCCCAGGATTCCCAAATTTCTGAACCTGCTGGCAGGGTCAGGCCATTCAGCAGGCTATTGCTGTCTGCAGTGGTCCTGACCTAGACACAATGCAAATTGAAATGCATGCATTAACAACCCATATAAACACGCCACATGCACAGAAACAGCAGTACGGTTAGCAGATTATAACCTTTCTGACGGTGCCTGGTGTGGCCCAGGTCATATGCATCACTGTAATTTGACTTATCCATGTTAAATATTACCAGGGGTCCCTCCCTCTATCCAGCCAATGCTACTGTGCCGATAGAAAGGTGCCCCAGTCTAATGTGCAGAATCCAGTCTCATGTGCCCTAGTCCAATGATTGGAGAGCGCTCCCCATGCATGCTCTCCCCTTGCCCATGTGAGATCAGCTCTGCTTTACTAAGGGGAGGGGTGAGACCTCTGCCCACAGCTCCTCTGCTTAGTTATTCTGTCCCAGGGGGTGGGCAAGTGGGGCAGGCAGCCAGTCAGAGAGCTCAAAATTTGCTAGCAGGCTGAAGCATCTCATGGCTCTGTGAGACGGCCTTGGTCAATGCACTCATTGCCAGAAGTGTGTGAAAGGTGGCCATGCTGCCCACAGCTTCTACAGTGGGGCAGGCTGGAGAGGACAGCAGGGCTTTGCCGCGTGGGTCACCTGCCTCAGGGCATGGCATGCCACCTGCACCTGTGCATCACCCACTTGAGAAGACCGGCTTTGTGGTGCTAGAGAATAGCAGGGAAGCAAGAAGAAACTAAGTAAAGCACATTCCCACTGGCAGCTGCTCAGTGGCAGCAGGAGCATGGGGCCCATCCCTTGAAGAAATCCTGTCCCAGGCCAACGGGGCTAGGTGGTGGCCATGTCAGCAGCAAGGAGCAGGGCAAGAAGAAAGTGAAGCCCTCTTTGCCGAGCCCCCTGCAAGATGGTAGAGGGCAATGCAGTGTTACATGGGCCAGGAACACATGAGCCTGGTAGCTGGAACAGCAGCTGCTATTTCAGAGAAGAAGGGTGACAGACATGTCCAAGGGCATTACTAAGCGCAGCAGCTGGAAGGGAGCGGATGAGGATGTGAATTTCCCCATGGCCAGAACTCCCCAGTTCACTGACCTGCCCAGCTCTCTTCTTGCTGCAAGCACTGACAGAATTAGCTGGGTGCATTGCTTCCTGGCATCCCAGCAGTAATGCACCTGCACTGCTCCCCATTAATGCCTTATTCCTTCTCCACTGGGCTTTATCAGGGCCCCAGTCTTTCCATAGCTGGGGAAGGGAGAAAAGCCATGGAGTCCCCAACTTAGGTCTTTCTGTGGGACCCTCTCTCTCCCCCAGCTCCTGGGGAAGATGTTGCAGCCTAGGAAGAGCCCTCGCTTTCTGCCTTTGGAAAAAATGAAGGAAATTTGCCCCCGAGGTGCTGCAGCTCCTTCAGAATCAGCGCCGGGGAAAAGGAAGTGACGTATGCAGTTGCTGCTCTGCTTGGAAGGAGACAAACAAGAGCCTTTGAGCCCCACAGTGACCTGGTTTCCCAGCCATTCCCTGTGGCCACCAGCTGTTCTGCATCATGGATATCTGTGACCAAGGTGGAGCCATTTATAAGACACAGAAAAAGGAGCTTCATTGCCCTACCCTGGACCTTCTGCCTGCATACATGCATCCTTCCCTCCAGGCCACATCACTGCCCTGCACTGGACGTAGCCTAACAGCTCTATGCAGGTCCGGTTGTTGCCTCCAGCCCTGCTGCCAGGCCAAGGGATTGTTCTGGAAGTAGGGCAGCAAAGGTCCCTCTCTGTTGCTCCTGTAGTTCAAATCCCCACAGCCCTGCATTCCCACTGTGTCACCACACGAAACTGGCTGGCAGGAAGCAGACGAATGACCAGTGTTGGTCGATGGATGTTTTCCCACCAGGCTTAGGCCAAATTCTGCTCTCACAGACTAGTCAGTTAGCCCTTTCTGGTCTCACATTTTCATCACAGATTCACTGTCTCTCCCCACTTTCAGAGCTGCTAGAGAGCAGCAGCAACAGACTCCAGTCATGCCCATCACCCATGGCACACTTTGCCATGGTATTCATGCCAGACTACAGCTGCCCTGGCTCAGGACAGGTGTTTGAACAGCAGTTTGGCCAAGTCACAGTGCAGTAGCTACCAACTGCACATCTAGCTGCTCCATGGCCCTTGCCATAGAAGGGAAGCTGCTGAGGAAGCAAGAGAGACAGAAGCAGCAAAGTGCTAGAATAAATGTAGCAGAGCCACTTTCAAAATAAACCCCTGGCTTCCAAGCCAATCTCCAGCAGCTAAGAATTCACACCGTTGTCCACCTAGATGGTCATGCCTTTTGTTCTGTCTGGAAGGGAGACAAAATCCAGATGCCTTCCTGAGTAGTTCCATATCAATGTAGGAAGTTACAGCTCTCCTGCCAACAATTCCATGGGTCAATCCTGCTTTGTTATCCTGGTGAGGCTTAGCGTGCCAGAAGGGGAGATGAACAGGCTGATTAATATGGAAGGGAAAGCTACTTTTGGCAAAACCTTGGGGCTTGGTTATAATGTAATCCCAGCCCTGAAAACTCTCAAACAGGGGCTATGCCATAAAAGCTCATTCCCCCCTCACTCATTGAGCCTACACAAGGGCAACCGGCAATGCTGATGTCAATGATGCATTTTGGCGTGAGGAGGTAGCCAGGGGTTCCAACCACAGGGTTTGTGAGGCATTTAAGAACCAACATGACATCCCAAACCTGGTTATGGCATTTAACTGGCAGAAAAAGATTAAAAAAAGCCTTTGAGGAACCTGCCATTGGGCGAGCAACGAGAGTAACATTACTGAACAAAGTAATGACTGGTAGATGAAGTGCCAATGGAGCTCAGCAAATAAACCCGAGGTCTTTAGTTCGAGGATGTAGTCCAGCATGTCTGGTGGCGTCACTGGAGCGCTGTGTTTGAGATCACACCAGTAAGCACATCTTGTCCAGTTTTGTAAGTCAGTGTAGCACATTGCTGCTGTTTTCTGCTGTATAATAGAACTCTTTTTACTTGCTGTGAACAGGCCACGCCTATACTCATGAACTGTTGACCAACCGTGCTCTGAAGTGAAGGATTCTGAAACTGGAGGGAAGAATCTACCCACTCTCATAGAAGAGAAGTGGAGGAGTGATGTGGTGAGTGATCAGCAAGAACGTGACTGCCTCTTATCAGGTAAGGAAATAATGTTTGGCTAGGCCACAACAGAGCAATCAGACTACCTCTGGCAACATCCGATTTTATTTTGAGTAGAACTTTAGCTATCAGAGGAGTTGAAAGAATACATACCTAAGAACTAGTGAACATTGGAAATGAAAGGCATCCATCCTCCAAGAGTCAGTGATGTGGTCCAGCCCTAGTACAAAACTGGGCTCATTTCTTGTTTATTGCCATGGCAAAAAGGGCTACCTGAGGAGTGCGCAATTGCTTGAACATGTGCAGTGCACCTGCTTGCCCACTACTGGTTTCTAGAGAAGTGCCTACTGAGTGTCTGTGGTCACACTCCGAACGCCTGCAAGTAAACTGGCCTCAGGCTAACCCCACTGCATAAGCTATAAGTCCAAAGCGTCACACCTCAGCATAGAGGGTATAGAAGTGGGATCTCGCTCCCCCTTGCAAGGTTGCATATTGTATGTCATGATCTTTGATGGTCAGTGAGTAGGGGGCAGAAATTGGAGCCAGACATAGCTGATTATTCTGAGTTGGAGCAGCTTGAGCAGCAGTGGTTTTTGTGGGTGTCTAGATGGCCAACCCCCCCCACTGCCTAACAGGAAAGAATCTGTCATTATGACACCTGTTGGGGAAAGAGGATGTCCTACCAATTGAGAAAGTCCTTTACAAAAGTATGTGTAGAAAGCAGTGTGTTCAAACTCCCCCACTCCTCAGAAACCACTGAAGGCATTGCACTTACAGTAGATTTAAAGTGCTGGCCCCTATATGCCAAAGTAGCTAAGCATGGCTCCTGACTGGGTTTGAGGGCTGATCTGACACATGCTAAGTCAGATAAGGACATAAAGCTCTGCATTAGGAGGAAGGCTCCTGCTACTGCTGAGTTAAGCTGAGCCTTATGAATTCCAGCTTTTGCACAGGGGCCAAGGTGGACTTCTGAATGTTCAACTGCAGGTCCAGATTGAGAAACAGTTCTGTGGCCTTGTGTGTTGCTTGCAAAGTCACTTCCGAGGACAGAAGCCAATTGTTTAGATAAAGTACAGGAACATCAGAATTCCACTCCATTCCCGTTTAGGTTTGCTGCTGCTACCAGCCATAGAAAAGGGGCTCAGGATGGCCAGGCCAAAAAAGAAGCACCACGTACTGAAAATAGTCATGGCCCACTATAAAGCACACGAATAATTTGTGGGCTGGGCGGCTCTACACGCCCTGAAGATAAATGGCCAAGAACCAATCCCTTTGGTTCAATGCTAGCGATCACCACCGCAAGTATCATCATTCTTAATTTTTGTGCCTTCACAAAATGAGAAGCGCCATCTTAAATCTAGGGAGGGCCTTGCAACTGCGCCTCCTCTTTGAAAATCCTCTTATTTCCAGGAAATAGCTGGAATTAAACCCTTTCCCTCTGTGCTATGTGTGAACTGGTTCTACAGAACTCAGCTGTTGAAAAGAGAATCTAGTTCCTGGGTCTCATAGGAAGAATCCCTACTGAGGAAAATGAAAATAGGCTGGCAGGTGGAAGAGAATTGAATAGAGGGAATAGCTTGCAGAAATTAGCTCCAAAACCTATTTATCGACAGTGAAGGACTCCCAAGACGGCTGACAGTGGTAAGGGAGTTGCTGAAGGCAGT
Organism: Podocnemis expansa; assembly: GCA_007922195.1. Lineage (NCBI taxonomy): Eukaryota > Metazoa > Chordata > Testudines > Podocnemididae > Podocnemis > Podocnemis expansa. Next base: position 1,473,289 of record ML682035.1, on the reverse strand, counting down.
AAGAAAGGTAAGACATTGCAGCTGGTAAGAAAGAGGACAGAAACCCAGGTCCTTAACTATCCTGTCAAAACCAATGCTTTGAGGTGGAAGGTTGTGAAGTTGCATACTCAGAGGTAGCTTTCTTCCTCTGGAACATCTCCCCTTTCAGTGTAGAAAACCAGTGCAGGTCTGATGGCTAAAGCAGGTAGATGCCTTTCTTTGCTGGAACTGCAAGGTTTGGCAAGAAGACTGGCAGGAAGTTGTTCTGGTTGATATGGCGTGGCGATATCATCTATTGCAGGAATGCTGCATGAGGGTGCAGCTGGATTTTATCTTTGTAAACCACCAGTTAGGGAGGGTCTGATTTTACAGCTTTGAGTTTGGAGACTTGGCTTGCTGAAATAATCGCTACAAGAAAAAAATCAAACTTCCTGTGACAAGCGAGTGAGGGATCATGGTGTCAGGGGCTCAAAGGCAGGCCCAGCAAGGCTGGACGAACCTGTGGGGGACCAGCCAGGAGGGACTGGTGGACCCTGTGGAAAGAGCTGTTCCTAGCTTTTCAGGAATCTGATTGGGCTCATGACAGCAGCCTGATCTTCTCCTAGATATGTGGGTGACTAGCCAAGACAGGCACCAGGTGCACCATGTTTGACGGTAACAGCAGGCCTAGATGCTTCAAGTGAAATAAATAGTTCAGAACGGACTGTATTGGCATCCGGGCCAGGAACAGGTTCCCTTTGATAACGCACCAGGCGCTGTTGCCATTTCACCAGGTCAGTAGTGACAGTGGAGACTTTTCTACTTTCTAGGAGGCCTTTCTGCACCCAAGTGGAGCAAACCTGCTCCTTGAGCCTAGCCATGCAGCATCCACACCATCAGGGAGGCAAAGCTTGGATGCAACAGTCAACTGTGGCCCTGCAAAAATAGAGTCCAGATGCTCCAGGGGCATTGAAAGGGCTGTTACCACTAGGCCCACTACTGTGCCCAACCAGTAATGATGCCATGCCAGGGCAATTAGTATGACCCACACTTTGTCCCTCTTAATTTTTGAGGACTTTGAATCAGAGGGCTCCATGGAAGGGCATACATCAGGACTCCAGACCACTGCATGACCACTGTGTCAGGAAACAAACTACTGCCAAGCCCTTGCAGGAAACAAACTGAGACAATTACCGTTCTGTTTGGTCATGAATGCAACATGCCAGGTAAGAGATGTTCATATCTGTGTTGTTCTGCATCCTGCACTGATGTCTGGCTGCATGCATGTGGTCCAGTGTGGGTAACACCCACGAGCGAAGAAACCAACATGACCACACATCTTTGTGAAAATGAAGGTGCCAGGCTAAGCTTTATTGCAGTGTAGCACTATGGTAAGTGACCTATGTCAACAGGCACGCTGACAGCATTTGTGCTCCCGATGGAATGGAACAGTTCAACAGGACTTTCCATCTCCCTCCCAGCTGCACAAAATCCACTCTCCCAGATTCCTGCTTTTATATGCAGTTTGGACCATTTACTTGGCTGCTTTGGCACCAGGAACAACTTTCTTTGGTGTCCAAAATTACCTTGAACGGTCAACACACCTTCCCTGATGCCATCCATTACCTTATTTGGTCTGCATATCACTAAACGTCTCCTTTCATCACGATGTCATGGTTTGGCCAAAACATCCTTATCATGGGCTAGTTTGGGCAAGATACCACTCCTTCTCTCGCTCTTTGGCTCTAGGCCGCCGCAACACCTCCTTCCTCAAGTATTTTTTCACGCTATGCTTATTCTAGTTTCAGCTTGTTTCTTGCCAATTTTGAGGTCAAGCTTTCACACTATAACTCCTGCCACTCTGACCATTTATTCAGCTCAGGCCTTCCATTTTAGCTTATTTTGCTAGGCCCTGGGACAGCACTTGGGCATTTCTACCTGTCCTTTTACTTCATATTCTTTCTACTAGAGCAAATAGGTCTACATGGGAAATGCCCAACCTTTGGACGATGATTCTGAATAATTCTGGATGCAGGGACCACTTCTGGCAAGAAGGCCCTATAAAGGTAATCTTCCAAATGTTTTTGAGCCTTGGGAAGTGTGAGGCTTAGCAGTGGATTGTACATTCAGTGCAGCCGTCCCACAGGTGGAGGGCCTCTTGGCAGAAGACCTTGCTCTTCACTTGTTGATATAGTATTTTGATGCCATATTGTCCATCAGCACTCATATTACTTTTCTTGCCATCTGCAGAAGGAACATTTGCAGGCTCACTGGATTATTCTGGGCTCTTTGACACTTGTAAATTTATGCAGCTCTTCTGTGGACCAAAGTCCTTGGGGTACTGAGGGTGCCAATGTGGGCTCCCTACTCCAAATAAGTCCAAGATGTACAACATAAATGATAGCATTGAGTATAGGCTGCAAAAGGACCTCTCATTATGTAAACAGGATTTATCCAGCACGTTAAATGAGGTAAGCAAAGAGGGATTGTAAGGATGATGTCCAGACTGTGCCTTGTTAGGGAGTAAACAAATATTAGCCATATTTGGAGGGGGCCTGAGGTGCAACCTTGCATATGCTGCCATGTGACCGAGCAGTCTGAGGCAAACATTCACCATGGTGAGCCGGTGACCTGCGACTTTGTTGATCAGCGCTGACGTGGTTTGACATCTGGCTTGCAGTAGGAATGCTCTGGCCTGAGCAGAATCAAGGACTGACCCGATGATCTGTCTCTTGCACCAAGACCAATGTTGATTTCTCTTAGTTTTTCAACAGGCCCAGTGGTTGGCAAGTGGCCTGAAACTGCTGCAATACAGCCTGGGATGTGAGCAACCCTTGGTGAGCCAGTCATCAAGGTAGGGGTAAATTTGTACTTTCCAACATCTGAGGCTGATAGATCCAATACAAGGACAGTGAGCAGGTAAACTATAGGAAGTGTCTTGGCTATGGAAGCCACAAATGTACGTCCTTTAAGGTGAGGACTACCAGGCTTCAGGAAAGGAATGTGAGAGGCCAGGAAAACCATGAGAAACCTCTACTCCTTAAGATATTTGTTGAGGGGACATAATGCCAATATGGGTTTTCAACCTCCTTTAAGATTAGAAAACAAGGCCAAGAACCCCCCCCCCCCTTTGAGACACAGGGGAACTTTCTCTACAACTAAGTTTTTACTCTATAGGTAGGCCTAATTTTCATGGTAACCTTAAGTAAATTATTAGAATCTGACATTACTAGGATCATTATTTGCCCTCTTTCTACAATAAAATTAGAGTGCAATGAACTTTAAACTTGGCAATTTTGGTGTAGGTAAAATATGGCTGTATGCCTCAGTGTGGCTCTTGAAGGTTTAATAATCAACTTCTGTGGCTCTTGAGTTCCATAAGTTTGGCCACCACTGACCTAGACCTTCGGTGTGTGGCCCTAGAGTCCATCAAACCATGCAGTCGTGTGTCTGGACAGGTCTGTGCCACTGAAGGGGAGGTCCTGGATAGACTGTTGGACCTCAGCAGACAGACCAGATGACTACATCCATGAGGTCCTTTAAGACAGCCAATGTCACTGGCCTGGCTGCAGTCAGCTGCATCGGAGGCTGCCTCCAATACAGTCACTTAAGACACCTTGAAGATGAGGAAATTGGAATGAGGGAATTCTGCAAAAAGTGTCTGACAAAGTGGGATTTTCTGCCACAAAAAGCTCATGTGATAAATAAATTTGTTAGCCTGACTGCCACAGGACTCCTTGTTTAATGATTTACACAAATAGTACAGCAGAAACCACTGGCGCTTATGCTTGCTGAGACAAGGTGATGTTCTAGCACCATCATGGGAAGTCAAAAGGAATGGATGGGTGACGTGGGGGAAGGAGACTGATGGAAAAAGTTTGCAGCACCCTGCATGAGGTGCATGTACACTCCTACCATGGAACAGGCATGAGGGGGAACCCCCCCCACCCCCAAAACACTCAAAGAACCAATGGGGATTCAGGATTCTTTGGCCTCATACTAGCACCCAGTGGTATGTAGTGACACAGGGCACTCAAGTACCATTGAGGGGGAAAAAAATGTTCTCTGACAACCATGCCTGGGGCGTGCATGCACCTCCAACAGAGTAGATGTACAATCACTCCAAAAGGAGCTGGACTGTTTTAGTTCAGAGCATCTATCCCACTGGCTTCCCAAGGCTCCTGAGAAAGGGAACTACTCAACACCCTGGGCTGAATGTTTCTTCTCTTTCACTGAAGGGTGGAGATGGCAGGTAAGAAAAGAGCCTTTGGAGACAACAGTAGCTGACTCATACATTAAATGAAACAAAGTATCTCATCTTCTTGCCAGCAAACAAGCTTCTGAGCTGGTTAGAATAGTAGCAGAATGAATCTCATCCCATATTATCCTTCTGGGGGGGGGGGGGTACAAGTCAGTTGTGAAACGTACACATCTTAAGTCACTCCCATTGGCTTCTTTGATCACAGTGCAGTTAGAATGAAGCCCTGAATGGCAGCAGCCACCATCCATTCTTACTGAAATTTACTCAAGTCATCTCAGATTCAATAGACTCTCAGGTCAGAGGGGACCAATATGATCATTTAATCTGACCTCTGGCACAAGGAAGGCCACAGAACCTCACCCACCCCTCCTGCAATAAACCTCTGACTGATGACTTAGTTACTACAGTCTTCAAGTCATGATCTGAAGACATTAAGGTGCAGAGAAATCAGGTGATCACTGTATGGACATTTAAAGAGAGGAAGTATTGGTCAGTGAGGAGGAAGTTAATAGGTGTGAAGACTACACAAAGCAATTAAAAGCCTCATGAAGATTTCCAAGTTAATTATTTATTACTAGATCAAATTAAAAACGATACAGAGGCTGCTAGAGTCTCATTCCTTCCCACGTTTGCATTAAAAAACCCCCAAGCACTACTGCAGACAGGTCAGACAACAGGAGTCCAAGTGGAGCCTGGGAAATGGAAACACATACGGAAGCCTTAGGCTGGGTGACCAGAGAAAGCCACAGCTCTTCCTCAGGCATTCCTTATCACACCAACACAGAACTCATTTAATCTCAAATCAGAGCTGTGTCTCATTTAGAAATTGGAAAGGATGATCTTAGAATATGGGTGTAACCACTGAAACTGCTGCCCCTGTCTGGCAGAAAGCCCTGCTGGTGGAGTCTGGTCACAAACAGGCCTCTGCAATAAGCAGCTAGGAAGAGAGGAGACTTTCCCCACCTCTAAAGAGAAAGAGGAAAAGTGACCTGTGAGCCTTGCTCAGGATCACATCCAGAAAGCTCCATTCTAGAACCTGCTAAGAGGTCATTTTGAACAAGAGCCAGGCTTAGGACAAGAAGAGTGGGGCAGGAGCCCATGATCTGCAATGGCACACCCAATGGAATGAATCCTCACCTAGAGAGATTCCCTACAGGGCAGATTAGCATCAATGTTTGTGTTTTGAACACTTTCAGAAAAGTGACACCCTATTTTAGGCACATTTCAAAGGCACCCACCTAACTAACATACTAATGGTCCCTGTTCTGAGCTGGAAGGACTTTTTCCAATGACAAATGTTGTGTGAAGGAATCACACACCAGAATGTGTCATCGCAATGGCGAGTTCTCCCACAAGGTAGGACAGTGTGGGGACAAGTTAAATACTGCATGGATCCTATTTGAAGAGCTAGTCTCCCCAATTATATTTTAACACATCAATGTATGTGGCAACGGAATTTGTCTAAAAATTTAAGTATTTCACTTGAGTCAAAAATTTGCATGGATTCCTTAGTATCTTAAGCTGAGGAATTCTGATTTCATTTCATTTTGTGCACCTCGTCTGGTGCTGGAGCGAAGTCCTCCCTCAATGCCAAGAGGGCTTCACAACCCTCATTTCCAATTGGTTTATGCATCTAGATACATTTATTAAGCTACATGGTTCAATGTAGTGTATGAGAAATGGAAAACCTTCCTGTATGCAAGGAGGCAGGAAATTCAGCAAGGATAGCAGGGTTTCCAAGACAGTGCAGCCAAGTCAACTAGATGTCTTAAGTCTGTTTCCAGAGAACACTTTGGGGCATACCAGGCCTGAGCTCCCTTGCCCAAAGAATTCCTGAGCCTAGAAACTCCCTCAATACTGAGAAAAGGAGGGGACACCATGGTGTAACTGAACCTTGCAGGGCACAAACCCAGCTGCCTTGTACTATGCTGTCAGTCTTTGTAGATAGGTATTTGTACCAGCTGTAGCATCTCCACCTAGAATGGAAACTCAGTCCACACAGGTAGCAGAACTGTCTGGGAAGAAAGCCTGTACATCATTCAGACAGCTAAATGAATACCCTTTGAGGGGTGGGGAAGCAGAATTGAGCATATGATTTTTCAGTGATGAACAGGATACCATTCAGCCTAGAAGGAATTAAGAATGAATCTAAGATATGAGATGACTAGAGGGCAGATTCAGAAAGATGCTGGCTGTTTCCCTGCCTTTTGTTAGCCACAGAAAAGGCATCTAAAGGGAGTTCCTACTTGCACGCTCCAACTGCTTCTAATTTCAGACAACTGCACACTTGCAGACACGGTGACAGTTGTACAGTATCCGGATCGACAGAGTAACAAACTTGATGCTCATGATAATGATTCATTAACATTTGAAACAGATCATGAGGAATTAAATTACTGGGAAAATGTACGAAACAAAGCCCTATCTCTTTCAAGAAACTGCCCAAGTCTTAATAGTGATCAGCCCTTTCCACAACTCATAAGAGAAGAACATGCAAGAGTGAGCCTGAGGACCGGAAATTTGTATGGTCACTAGGCACATCAGCATCCAGTCCTAGGAGGGTTTTGGTATAAAGAGAGGTTTCTTTTTCAAAAAGTTTGTAATTTATTACTTTGCTGATCAAGGGTCAAAAAGTCACTGCACAACAGTGTTATTGCTAATCACAAGTTGATGCACCAGATTTCAAACTTATTTGGCTTTGTAACAAAAAGAGGAAACTGCTATAAGTCAGGGTCTTGTGTTCACAAGGTCCTTTTACTACAGCAATATTTGTCTGTGAAAAACATTAGAGAAGATAACTGAATATACTCAGTTTTTTCTTGACAAAGAAAAAGTCATTCCATGCACTTGGAAGTGTCCCCAGCCTAAAATCTCTTTCCCAGAGCACAAGAAAGCCACACATCCTTACACAATTGCTGCTTTAACCTCTTGATGCTTCACTAAGAGCAGGTCAAGCAATGCATGGCTCCTGAACTGACAGCTTTCCATTGCTGGGATAATCAGGTCTCTTGAACACAACAGAGTGCGTGCCCAATTAATGCTTCACACAGGATTTAAAAACAGATCCTTACTAGCTTGGCCAGGCAGAATGACGTTGCTGCACTCCTGCTTTGGGGGGGGCTACGCAGCTATTCATTAACAAGTACAGTTCAGGGCATCTCTTGTAACTGGTTCCTATACTCACATCTAATCATCATAGGCAAGATGTCACAGAAGTGCTAGGTTGCTACAGATACGGCTGCCTTTCACATCCAATACTGTGGTGTCTGGCTCTCCGGGGGACCCTTTGGTCTTTATTGCCCTGCTGAAGGGTATGCTCGAGTGCTCTTTGGGGGACATTCTTGTGAGAGGGCTACATGCCATGAGGCTCTGGACAGATTCCTATTTATACATAGGCACTACATAGGCATTACAGTTAAACACATGTGAATCTGAAAATCAGAACAAAAACTAAACACAGGGTCAGAGAGCTCATCCAATAGGATTTGATTTCACACCACCTCTTCACACAAATGCCTCTGATCTACTTGGTTCTGAACTGCCCAAGGCTCCACCCTCTGAGGGGAAATGCTGAGAAACAAGAAACTGAGCTGCTCAAGACAAAAAACACACAGATATAAATATAAAAAAGGGGTTCAATGTCAAGCACCAGTAATACTGCCTGCTCAGTGCAGGTGTGGCCACCACTGGGGAGAGACTCCCAGAATCAGGAACATTATTCATCAAAAACTATACACTGTGTCATCTTGCAGCTGCCAAGATTCCTGGCTGAAGCTCCCAGAAGAGTTTGCCACCTGTCAATCTGCCTCAGACAAGAAACAATGGGAGACTACTTGAGGAGATGAGTTGTGGAAGGCAGAACTGCCATGCTGGCTTGCAGGACACTTGTTCGGTGCTGACACACCTTCAGGCAAGAAGCCTGCGGGCAGGCGTGACATGGAACAGTTCCACTGTCTGACACAGTCTCCTTTCGGCTACTGCAGAGTAATCAGTATTGTAGCTTCCTTTTTTTTTTTTAAAAAAAAAAAAACAAAAACCCAGGGATCTGAAACATCCAAGTTTGGCCTCTAATCAGGCGTGTTAGAATTTATTGGGAGGTCGGCATCTCTCCTCCTCTGCCACAGGCAGCGTTTACTCCATGATGGCTCGATACAGTGCAGGTTCAATATAATCCTCCCGATAGCGTGAGTTGATCACTCTTTGTCTCTTACGCTCTTGTTTGACCTCCTTCTCTGTGAAGATCTCTGTGAAGCGCATATCTGAAGCTACTGACTGCAAGAGTAAAGCAGAATTAGACACCAACTGAAGTGCTCAGATTATCTCATTAACCCCTGTCTTCACACACGTTCTCCCACACCATGGAGAAATCACTTGGGCCAGGGCATGGGACAATGAGACATCTGTGCACAAGCCCAAGTGACACTGCAGCATGGAGAGCTCAACAAACCAACAGTTACTAGACCCACTGAAGTCACTGATGGGCAAACAAGATATTGAAGTCCAAAGGATCTAGCTCCAGGCCATGTGTCAAGACGACAGTGCAGTCACCAAACCAACCACCCTATAACCCATGGGTTTGCAACCCCTTCACTGTTGCATCACTGCTGGAGGATATCCAGCTATGCCTGACACACCATGCTGCCGTTACTATCCCTGCTGCCAAAGTTATGGTGGCAGGTCAAGCCACAGCAGTCTGCCCCACCAAAATAATCTCCCTTTGAAGGTGTTTTTTGGCATTGGGAGGTCTTGATCTGCATCCCCCGCAACTGTAAAACAGCTTATTCCACAGCAACTATTGCAGAGAGCTGCTTCTGGTGCACCTCTTAAAGAACCAGCCATGTGAAAGTCAGCAGTAAGCCAATGTCACACGACACACTCAGCCACTGTGCCGCAACACATTTTTGTGTTGCGGCACAGTGGTTGAGAACTGCTGCTATAACCCATGGAGCCTGCTGGCTTTAAGCACCCTTTCAGCAGGAATACTCTGCTAGGGTAAGGCCCTATGCTTACCCTTCTTGGCCCCTGCATGCTTATTAATGAGTTTGGCATTTGAGGTATGGGAGTCATGTAAGTGCACAGGATCTGCCTCAGGCCAGCAAATGCACCTGCCTTGTGAAGGCCAAAGGGCTGATCCTTACTGTACGAAGGCTTCTGGAACAATGCTCGCTGAGTCACTTCCCGGTGTGTGTCACTAGTTCAGAAATGCAGGATTTCACTATTTAAATCCCACAAGTGGTCAGGTGGTGAGTGACGCTGGCAGAATACAGCAAGGAGCATACTGTGCCCAGTGGTGGAATATCAAACAGCTGCAATGAAGGGCTACAGACCTCAGACTGGGAGCTGCAGTAATGCATCTACAAAGAGCGCTTAGCCAACATACATACACCAAACCTTAAGGTCTCAGGGCTTGCCTTGCAATGTCCCTTCTGCTGTGCACCAATAGGTTTGCTCCCATGAAGGCAGGCTACTCTCAGGGAAGCCGCACAGGCATGGAAGTTAAGGAGCAGGCTTTTAGTACATCTGCATACCCTCACTACTCACCAGCCTGGATTTGACTCTCTTTGGAAGCTCTTCATCAAGGGTGTACACATCATCTCTCTTTGCCATCAGCTGGGATCCATCTTCAAATTCCACCTAACACAAACCACAGTGTACTGTGTGAAGTTACAAGTGCCAGATCACCCCATGCCCAGTCTCCTGGTCAGTACCCAGCATGGAGAGCTCTCTAAATGAGCTTCTAGTGCACATGTATTCACCGGCATAGCAGGTGGAGGGTGCACCAGCTAGTTTATACTGAGTACTGGGAACAGATTTTACACAAGCAATAATTCTAAGAGTAGCAGGTAGTGGCCCAGCCTGAAATCTGCTTGATTTAATCAGTAAAGGGCATAGCCAGGTTTAGGAATATTCTCAGAACACTCTGCAATAAGCCAGCCGCTCAATGGGATCATCACTCAAGCTAACTGGGTGCTTCAACACTGATATTAGATGAGCAGCAGTGCTTAGAAAAGAGGACAGGGTGTACCCAATTACTATAAAACATAAGAACCCCCCCAGTAGCTGAATCTGGCTGAAGCACAGCAACAAAAGCCTAAATACGAGGGGCCATTTTCAAATACAGGTAGAAAATAAGATAACAGCAGCCTGATTTTCAGAGGTGGTGAGCGTTCCTAATCCTGCCAATTTCAGGATGCACTGCTGGTGCTCAGCGCCTCTGGGAAAAAAAAAAAAAAATCAGGCCACATTCATGAGATTCAGATTCAGATGTGAGAATGGACCGATTTTCAGAGATGCTGAGCACCAGCAGCACGTGCTGAACCATGCAACTGTGACTGTTGGGTTTCCAAATGCCCTGTGGATCACTGCTGAGGGTGGGGAGAGACACCAACTAGAAGCCAGTGCTTCCCAAAACTTACTGCATGGAACACTTAACAGGGTATTTAGGGATTATTATTTCTAATGCTGAGGGATGGGGAGAAAGAACCAACCCATTTGTATCAGGCTATAATCAGTGGGTCACAAAGGACACCTAAGCTATAATGGAGTCCTAAATGCCAAGTTACCCAGCATTTATGCCACAGCCAGAACAGAGGCTTAATTTTTATTGCCATAAAAATAAATGGATGGATATGGATGAACTGGAAATAGTCCAGCAAGAGACAACAAAAATGACTGCAAGCTAGAGCACATGACATATATGAGGAGAAGCAGAGGGAACCAGGATTGTTTAGTCTACAGCAGAGGTTCCCAAACTTTTGAAGGCTGCGGACCCCCTTTGCAGGGGGAATGGAGTCCATGGCTCCCCTGGGTTTAGGAGGTGCTGCCGTGCGGTGGTGGCACCTCCGCGTGGGGGCAGAACACAGCCCGCTGCTCCCTGTGGCCCTGGCCCCCCTTCCCTGGGCTGGGAGCCACTGCGACCACGGCCCCGTCCCCCTGCCTGGGGAGCTGGGAGCCGCTGTGACCGTGGCCCCCCTTCCCCGGAGCTGGGACCACCTGGCCACCCTGCAGGCTGCTCTGAGCAAGCTTTGCATGCTCAAGGCAGGCATTTTAAAACCTCCCAGCCTGGGGAAAGCTCCCTGCAGGCTGGCTGGAAGCCTGGGTCTCCCTGGGAACCAGAGACACCCAGCACTTCCAGCCCCAGCTCCCTGCCTCTCCATGGACCCCCTGGAGCCACTCTGCAGCCCACAGGTTGGGAACCACTGGTCTACAGTAGAGAAGGGGGTGGGATTTGACAGCAGCCTTTAACTACCTACTTTCCCTAAGAAGGTGGTGAAGCACTGGAACAAGTTACCTGGGGAGGGGGTGGAACCTCCATCCTTCGAGGTTTTTAAGGCCTGGCTTGACAAAGCCCTGGCAGATGATTTAGGTGAGGTTGGTCCTGCTTTAAGCAGGGGATTGGACATGACACTTCCTGAGGTCCTTTCCAACCCTCATCTTCTATGAGTCTCTGTAACCTCTTCCCCAAGCCGTTCTCCTTTCAATACGCCAGGAGCCAACCCCAGACCCCACTCCCTTACTGAGTGGTATCTGGCTACAGAACATTAGTGTGCTAGCCAAATGTTCTAATTTTTTGTAGGCTGTGTGTGCAAAAAGTTTGTGCGTGCAAAAACTGTGTGCACGCCCAAATACTGGCACTGTTGAATTTTTGTGCATGCTTTATTTTGCTGGGAGCATGGGTTTCATGACCTGCATGCGTGTGCACACGCACACAGCTTAAAGGGAACAGTGGTCCTAGCACTTGGCTTGCCAGTAGCACCACAGGGAGATCTACAACACACACTAGGGGATGAGCATTTTATCTAAACACTGAGAGGTGGAGGGCAGCAGAAAGGAATAAGAATTCTGTACCTGGTACATCTGGATGGCATGCGATGCCACAAATGTGGCTCCATATACTTGTCCATCTGTCCATCTCACTTGCACGACTTCTCCTTCAGCAGGAGGACCCAGCTGAAGACAGTCTCGACTCTGATGGCACAAGAGGGCAAGTCAGGAGATAGGGAAGTGAGCATTAACAGCATCTATATATGTGCACAAAGCCTCAGCATACCCAGAGGGAGATTCATGCCACTTTTATAGGGCCTTCCATTACAGTACAAACAGTCCTTGGAAACTGGTGGATATTCCTGTCTAGAGAGGGAACATGAGCCACAGGAGTACTACAGCTAAACTATCAATTCACACATACAGGGTGTATCCTGCTTCCACTCAGTTTGAATGGTCTGGAATTGGGGGTGCGGTGGGGGGGTGGAAGAGCGGCTTCTGGATCCTTTCCGTCTCTTGACTCATGTCAGAGACCTTGTGGGCAACCTGCCCTCACTTACAACTGTGCACATGAAATGCCTTGCCATTTTCCCTTCATACCCCTCCTCCCTGTCCCGTGTGCCCTGCATGGCACCCTTCATACATAGGGGGCCCTGTAAAGGGGCCTTTCCCAGGTACCTGAGGCACAGTGAATGCAAAGGGGAGTCTAACAGGAGCACCATGCTGCTATCCAAATTATGAAGAAGACAGCAGTGTACAGAGGGATCCAGGGGGACGCCCTGGGCAGGAGTGAGCGTCCTCCTGCCCAGGATCTCTTTCCCTCGAAATGCCAGCTGGTCCTCAGATGCAGCTCTGCTCTGGCTTCCTGGACTGAGCAATTGGGGAGGTGAGGTGAAGTGGCAGGGGGCAAGGGCAGCCCTGGATTCCCTGGAACTGGCTGCCCCCCATGCTTCCTGCTGCAGGGGCTGAGCCTGGAAAGCTGTGTCCAGCCCTGAAGGAGTTAGGAAGGGCTGGACTGTGGGCTACATTTAACACCTCCAGCCTCCTAGAGCTGCACCTAGGAGACCGCAGCCCAGCCACTGCTCAGGGCTGCCAAGTTTCCTGACCTACCTAGCTGGGGTGTGGGATTCCCTCAGCATTGCACTTTGGTAATTAAGGAAGAGTGAAAGCCAGGGGGACTAGCGGGGCTTGCAGGGGCATCACTGGACCTTGGCACACGCCCTGAGTCCCAGCGCCAATGCCTCAAGTGTCTGGGGCAGCCCCTGCCTCTCCCATCCCCATCCCTGCCCATAAATCCGGGGTCCAGCCCCCTCCTCTCACAGCCGCATTCCAGGCAGGCTGCCCATGGTGGCACCTGCTTCTCCTGTCCCATCCCTGGCTGGGGGCGAGAGGAGCCCGAGGACGGACTGGGTCCGGGCGATGAATTGGGGCTGCGAGAGCAGGGCCTCAGCCAAGGGGAGTGGCCCGTACCCATGTCCTAGGTCTTTCCCTAGGGCAGCAACGCTCCTGGGGGCTTGGGAGGGGCATTACGCACCAGATAGAACCTGCTTGGGTGGACACTGCCCCCATTTCTCCTGCTGCAGGGGCTAGAGCTGAAAAAGCTGCCTCCAGCCCCTGAAGCTGGGGAGGATGAGCAGGGCTCTGACAGCCTCCACCCCCACCCCCAGGTGCGACCTGTGGCCTCCAATGGCAATGGCCACTACTGCCCAGCAGGGAAGAGATGATAGCAGCGGAGCCTCCATTTCTCCAAAACCCTCCCCCGTCCTCTGTTACACCCTCATGTGCCCCCCCCCAATAAAAAAAAAAGCTCACCTGCCTGAGCAGTGGGCACTCAGAACATCTCAGCATGAGCACTCAGCCAGTGTCCTCCTGACAACTCCCACCAACCTACAGACCCACAGAACTGTCACCCCCCTGCCCCAAAAAACAGACTCATCGTGCATCCCCTCTAGGAGGATCAGCCTTCCCCTTTGGCAAGGGCAAGCTGATGTAGATTCCAAATTTTTAAAATCACACCCGGGGGCAGAGGGAGTGCTGGAGGCGGCCCTGGGGCAGCTGAGATACCAGGTTGGAGCAGCAGGAAGTACAGGGCTGGGTCAGTTCATTCACAACCAAGTAATTCTATAAAGGACTCCCCTCCCCAGTCCACTGAGGTAGAGAACTGAAAACAAAGATAACAGCTAAGCCCCGTCTAGGACAGTGAGCAAGCCTGCTCACCAGTCAGAAAGACCAATACAGGCACTTGGCAACCAAAGCATTAAGTTAGCCAGTGACAGACCTTTAAGCAGGAAGAACCCCAAAGCTGTAAGAAATTCTCGACTCAGATGAGAGTCCAGCACTTCCTATTGCCTGAAAACCATCACTACCCACTCCAGGCGCCAGACTAGACACATTCGCTCCTGCAATGGTGATATTTTCTTTGTGCCATCTGGCCTCTAGAGGCACAGCTCTCTTACTGCAGCACAACATACCACAATGTCCTCTGGATAGAGGTTATCACTGAAGGACCCATCATCAAAGTTGACTTCATAGAAGGTTTCCTTTGTAAGACTGACCACTTCACACTGATAGAAACGGCCATTCTTGTGCTTGCTGATCACTATCTGTCCAGCTGAGAGATCCTGCAGGGCAGCTTTAGCTCGCTGGGAGAAAAAAAAAAAAAGTTCTGGTTACATGGCTGAAGTGAAGGTTGGTGTACTGGCACAGAACCACCTTAGTAGATAGAAAGGTCTGAGCTACACCATTGTTAAGAGTTCTTTATTGTACACAGGCTCCACTCATGATTTAAAGTCATTCTAAGATTTTCCCCAGATAGTATTTTATTTGCTTAAAACCCAAACCTGTCAGCAGCTACCTGGACAGTCTGACGCATAGCTCAGGCTACTTGGGGAGCAAGAAGCGCTTTGCTCATTAGCGTTGGTTCCTCAAGACAAGCTGAAAACACTGCAGCAAGGCTTCTACAGGCCCATCTTGAGTGGAGTGCTGCAGCTCACTCAGCGGAAGGGCTGTATTGGAATATTACCCACTGCACTGGCTAGGCAATAGGAGGACATCCCACTGCTGACTGCACATTAGTACCACTTACTTCTCTCTCTCTCACCCCCCCCCCAAGTCTTTTTATTGGCATCAATCTGTCAAAGATATTACATTCTCTCTTTAAGAGAGCCAAAGCGTCTCCTCCTCTCTTGATATTCTGGTCTACTCAAGAACAAACACCAGTTGTGCCCACTCACTCACCTCTGCCTGGGATGGGATCTTATGCCGAAAGCAGGTGATGAAGACAACGAATGGCCAGTCATCAGGCTGCATCATGACTCCAGCTGCTTGAGCACAGCTGACGTGAAACGATGTAGGACAGCGACCATGAGAGCACTGCACACAGCAGCCTGCAATTCTCTTTCTCCGCTTCTTACAGAAGATGCATTTCTGCAGACAGGAAACTACAGATTACAGCTCAGCACTGGCTTTGCCCAGACACAGCAGGCTGACTGCTTCCCCACATGTTAGTGTAAATACTTTTTTGTTACTAGATTAGTCCAGTTACTCTCAGTCCCGGAGAGGAACTATGCTTTATCATATTCTGGGACAGAAATCAGTTAGAAACAAAAAAGAAACAAGCACACAGGCAAAAAAGTATGCGTCTCTAATACACCAATCCAACAAGTTTAATAGCAAAGCCTGTGAACTAGAATTCCTGTAAGGGAAGGAGAGCTGGAGGTGTCATTCTACCACGTTTCAGCTGTGACAACGGTCAATGGCCCACTGCAATATCTGGCTGTGAGCTACCCATGGATGGAAATCAGCCACAGGGCTAGCGTAGCATTATATCCCAAGGATTTTAAACAACCAGAGATAATTTTAGAAGAAAGGAAGGAGAATTGAGTAGAATTTGTACAGATGCAGATTCCATAAATGGAGGTTACTCACCTTTGTGCAGTAGCCGAAGTTCTTCGAGATGCGTGCTCCCGACATGCTCCACTTCAGGTGTTCGTGTAACGTGGCACCCCAGACCGGAGATTTTTACTTAGCAGTGGCTCAGACAGCGGGCAGTTGACAGCGGCATTCATTTTCCCGCCCTTGATGACGTCAGCCGCTTACTCTGCCCGCTGCCGCTCCTCCTCAGTCCCTTTCTACCCCGGAGGCATCCTGTAATGAAAGAAGAAAAGACCCCGAAGTAGAGGGGTGGAGGGTGGGTAGTGGAGCATGTCAGGAGCATACATCTCAAAGAGCTTCAGTTACTGCACGAAGGTGAGTAACTTCCATTTCTTCTTCGCGCAGTGCTCCCAACTGCTCCACTTCAGGTGATTTCGTAGCAATCATTGGCTTGCAGCGGTGTGCACTTCGGATTTGCATTGTCAATTGTATGGAGTACTGCTTGCCCCAGAGCAGTATCCATAGCTGTAATACGCTCCAATGCATAGTGTTTGGTGAAAGTGTCATTAGAAGCCCAAAGTAGCCGCTTGACAGATTATGTGAAGTGGAACCTTGGTAAGGAACGCTATGGATGATGCCATGGATCTGGTGGAATGAGGGCGAGTAGTATCAGGTGGGGTTGCTTGGTGTATCAAATATGCTGTGCGGATACAGGATGCAATCCACCTGGATATTCTTTGCTTGGAAACTGGTTGTCCTTGTGAGCATTCGGTGGTGGAGACGAACAACTGTGCTGATTTTCTAAACTCTTTGGTTCTTTCCAGGTAGTATGCTAGTGTGCGTCTGACGTCAAGGGTATGAAGTGCCCTTTCCTGTGCTGTGGAATGTGGTTTTGGATAGAAAACAGCTAAGTGTATTACTTGGTTGAGATGGAAAGATGTTGATGTTTTAGGTAGGAATTTTGGATGTAATCGTAGGGAGACTGTCTTTGCAGAAGATTGTGCAAGGCGGGTAAGCCATTAGCGCCGCTAGTTCACTGACTCTCCTAGCTGATGGGATTGCTACGAGGAATGCCACTTTCATAGACAAGTGGAGCAGTGAGGTGGTGGCCAATGGCTCAAATGGTGGCTGCATCAGCACCTTCAGCACTAAAGTAAGGTCCCAAGGTGTTGCCGGTGGCTGGACTTGTGGGCATAGGTTGTGTAGTCCCTGCATGAACCTCATAATAATTCGGTGAGCGAATATTGATGTGCCATCTATGTGGTTGTGGAAAGTAGAGATAGCCACCAGGTGTACTCTAATTGTGTTAATCTTGACGTTTTTGCTTTACAGATGCAACAGGTACTCCAGGATCGCCGGAGTGGGAGCCTCCGTGGGCGGTAATGCTTGCTGATTGCACCAGGAGAATCGGGTCCATTTTTGCAGGTAAGTAGCCCTTGTGGATGGTTTTCTACTATTCAGCAGGATGTCGCACACTTGCTCAGAACAATGGAGCTCCATATCCTCAAACCATCGAGGTTCCATGCCATTAGGTGAAGTCTGTCCAGGTAAGTGTGGATCCAATCCCC
This sequence comes from Podocnemis expansa, assembly GCA_007922195.1. Taxonomy (NCBI): domain Eukaryota; kingdom Metazoa; phylum Chordata; order Testudines; family Podocnemididae; genus Podocnemis; species Podocnemis expansa. The sequence goes on along the minus strand of ML682035.1, from coordinate 1,455,865 downwards.
ATGGTTCCGGGACAAGAGATCCTGTGCCAAGGGTAAGGTGACTGGAGGCGTTTTGGACATGGCTATAAGTAGTGACTACCACGCTTGGTGTGGCCAGGACGGAGCTAGCATGATCATAGTTGCTCTGTCTTGCCTTATTTTGTGGAGCGTGGGGAGAATCATTAGAATCAGTGGAAAGGCATAAAGGAATGTGCCTCCCCAATGGATAAAGAACGCATCTCCACTGGAATTTGGGCCAATACCCGCTTGAGAGCAATGCGACTGCGTTTCTTCTTGTCCGCCTTGGCGAATAGGTCCATGGCTGGGAGGCCCCACCTGGCAAAGATGGCCTGAATGATGTCTTCCTGAATTTCCCATTCATGATGATCTGGGAATGAGCGACTTAGTGAGTCCACTAGTACGTTCTCCTTGCCCGGGAGATATTCTGCGCGAAGGGAAATTCCGTGGTCGATGCACCAGTCCCAAAGAGTCACTGCCTCCAGACATAGGGAGTGTGACCTGGTACCGCCCTGTCGATTGATGTAAAACATGCACGACCTGCTGTCTGTGCAGATCGTTACTACCTTCCCTGCTATCAGTGGGAGGAAGTGGTGACACGGTTTCCAGACCGCTTTTAGCTTGAGCGGATTGATATGTAGTGTCCTTTCCAACAGGGACCATTTGCCTTGGGTGAGTTGTTCTTGACAGTGTGCCCCCCCCCAGGAGTGATGCATCTGTTGTGATCATAGTTTGTGGTTGAGGTGGGGTGAAAGGGACTCCTTGTGTCAGATTGGTCTGGTCTATCCACCAGGACAGTGAGTCTTTGATCACACGGGGGACGGCTAAGAGAGTTTTGGTCGGATGTTTCGCCCATTTGAGGCGAGCAAAAAACCAAAGCTGTAGTGGGTGCATGTGCAACCTTGCATTGTTCACGAGGTAGGTGGTTGCTGCCATATGCCCTAGCATTCTCTTCTGAACTCTGAATGCTGAACACTGAACGCTAGGTGTTGTAGATTGTAAAGTCTGTCTGCTGGTAGGAATGCTGTCTTTACTACTGAATCGATCTGTGCTCCGATGAAATGGATTTGTTGTGGAGATAGATTTGATTTGTTGTAATTTATGTTCAGACCTAGTGTTAGGAAGAGTTTGGTCATGGTTTGTATGGCCTGGGCTGCGGCGTGGAGGCCTTTATTAAAAGGTCATCAAGATATGGGAATATCTCTATGTGTCTCCTGGGTAAGAATGCTATCACCGGGGCCATGAGTTTGGAGAAAACCCTGGGTGCTGTGCATAGCCCAAATGGGAGGACTGTGTATTGATAGTGATGCTGTAGGAACTGGAACCGTAGGAACCTTCTGTGTGGCGGACTGATGGATTCATGGGAATACGCGTCTTTTAGGTCGAGGGACACTAACAGTCGAACTGTTGGAGGGCAGGAAGAATGTTGCTCAAGGTCACCATCTTGAACTTCTTTACTTGGACATGTTTGAGTTGCCTGAGATCGAGTATTGGTCTCCAACCCCCTGTCTTTCTCTCTGTTAGGAAGTACGGGGAGTAAAATCTCTTTCCCCTCTGCTCAACTGGAACCTCTTCGATGGCCCCTATGTGTAGTAGATGTTGAATCTCTGCCCAGAGGTGTTGTACATGAGCAGGGTCCCTGAAAAGGGACAGGGAAGGGGGTTGGGTTTGGAGATGAATGGGATGGAATAGCCATACTGAACGATTCGATGACCCATTTGTCTGATGTTGTTTGCCTCCAGTATTGGAGGAATGGTTGTGGTCTGTTTCTGAAAATTAAGTTGCAAGAAGGTGGTTGTGTATGACAAGTCCCGTGAACTGGTTGTTCCCTCGACCTGACCATCAAAACTGATGTTTCAAGTTGCCAGGTTGTGATGTTTGATGAGGTTGGGTTCCCTGTCTGCCCCTGCGTGGCTGTCTAGATTTGTTCCTATAGGAGCTGCCTCTCTGGTTGGATTGACTGTGTGTATCTATAGTTGGCAGGCTGGTTCTTATAAAACCTGTGTTTATACTGTGTGGCTATAGATCCCCAGTGTTCTTAAGGTTGCTCTTGAGTCTTTCATACCATGCACGACCTGATCTGTTGTTTTCTCAAACAGGTGATCCTTGTCAAAGGGAAGATCTTCGATGGTCCTTTGCATCTGCTTAGGAAGCTCTGCCGCCTGGAGCCATGAAGAGTGTCGCATTACCAATCGCTGTTCCAAGAGTCCTGGCAGCAACGTTGGCAGCATCCAGAGCGGCTTGAAGGGCTGTCCTGGCTGCTAGTAAACCCTCCATCATGAGAACATTAAACTGCTCTTGCTTATCTTGAGCAATAAAGTTAAGGCAGTCACTGAGCTTGGTGTAAATGTCATGATTATAATTGGCCAGCAGAGCTGTATAGTTTGCTATTCTCAGCTGCAATGCTGCTGAGGTGTACGCCTTCTTTCCCAATACATCCAATTTCTTGTCCTCTCTGTTATTAAAGGTAAACAGAGTTTGACTGTCTATTTCTGTGATTTGCCACCTCCACTGCCAGGGAATTTGGTTGGGGATGGGTAAATAGGAACTCATTCCCCTTGGGGGCAACAAAATATTTCTTATCTGTCCTTTTGTTAGAAGCGAGTGCTGATGCCAGCGTCTGCCAGATTTCATTTGCAGGCTCCATAATCCCTTCGTCCATGGGGAGAGCCAATTTGTGAGACCCTGTTGTCTGTAGGATCTTGTATAACTTATGGTGTGAGGGCTGTCTTGTAACAAGATCTCCATGGTTTCGGCTGCCCTTTTAAACAGCTCTCTGAACTGTCTGTTGTCATCATTTTTACCCTTAGGAGTAGTATCTGTTGGAAGATCATCCATACTTGTCATTGAAGTGGTTGGTACAGCAGTTGCCATTGTTAGAGTCTGAGGCTGAGCCTGTAAAGGCCCTGGGAAGGGACCATTGGGTGGAAATGGCAGATTATATAGCTGCCATGGTAGATAGTTTATACCCTGCTGAGGATACGTCACCCGTGGGGGGGGTATGGCCAAGGCAAAGTGAAATTAGGATTGCCAGTTGTTGCCTGAGGCGCCTGTTGCAGAGGTGGATGGCTTGGAGCAGGGCTGGATGACCCCGACTTGTGTCTGAAGAGTCCATCTGAAATAAAGGCGACATGGGTGAGGAGTGAAGGTCCTCTGTCAGCTCCATATGTTTTGCCTTTTTCTTGTGCTTGGTATGTAATGACCGCGGGGAAGCACCCCTGACCAAGTCTAACTGTGGAGTCAGGGGTAAAATGCCTATGCTGCTGCTGACTGCACTGGTGTGGGGCAGACCGGGTGGGGGTGGGGGGGTGTCAGTAACTGAACTCGCAGTGCCAAGTTTGGTGCCATTGCATGCATAGCCGATGGTGCAGGGAACGGTGCTGCTACTGTGCTCGAGAGCGCTGGTGCCAATATGAAAGGCACCGCAAGTGACGGTGCAGAGCTCGGCGCCGTGACAAATGGCAGCGGCGCTTGTTGCTGGAGCGGTGCTGGCGTCGGTGCATGGCTGCTTTTATGCTTCTTGCACTCGCCAAGGTTCCCAGATGCCTGCACAGAGCTATGCTGGTGAGTCAGTCTGAGCCTCAGTCCCTTTAGATTTTTTCCTTGGGACAGGGGAGGAGGCGGCAGCAGACCCGTGCTTGTGCGGTCCCTCAGCTATGTGAGGAGAGGCACCGTGGTCTGACGCTGGGTGGAGAGAGCCCTTTAATAAGAGCAGTTTGAGCTTGCACTCCCACTCTTTTCTAGTTCTTGTTGTCAAATTCCTGCAGTGCTGGCGTTTCTGGGAGAGATGTCCTTCTCCCCGGCACTTTATGCAGGAACTGTGGCCATCTGAGGCAGGCATCACCTCATTACATGACTCATAGCGCTTGCAACCGGATGAGTTCGGCATAGCGCTGGTCTGAGTGTTGTTTCTTTTTTTGTTTTTGTTTTTGTTTTTTTTTTTTTTTTGTTGCTGCTGCTGCTGAGACAGAGAGAAAAGTGATCCTCTGTGGAGAGCCACTGCAGACTCTGTCTGGAGTCCAAAGGTGGTAGAAAGGGAATGAGGAGTGGCAGCAGGCAGAATAAGCGGCTGATGTCATCAAGGGCGGGAAAATGAACACTGCTGTCAACTGCCTGCTGTCCGAGCCACTGCTAAGTAAAAATCTCTGGTCTGGGGTGCCACGGTACACGAACACCTGAAGTGGAGCAGTTGGAAACACTGCTCGAAGAAGAACCTTATCCTAGAGGCAGGAGGCTAGACTTGGGCCAGCAGTTGTGGTAACTGATGAGTGCCACAAACACTAGTTTCTAACCTTAAGGCAGGATTGAGCAAATAGAGAGAAATGCTCTAAAATGAAAATATTTCCTCAAAATTAGTCATGACAGCCAGGAAGGCATATCTTACAGCTGAAGTCATTTTACAACTTTTACGTAAATTTGCTCCTTGTCTGCCCTGAAATACCAGAGCTTTTGTAATAAGAAAGTGGTTCAGTCCACTGTTCTACGTTTTAACAATACAAATGATTACAGAACATTTTTATAGCTTCTGATACATGAGAAAGTGTAGAATACTGCAGACAAAGGAGTCTGGTGGCACTTTTGAAGACTAACGTGTATTTATCACAAGCTTCTGTGGGAGAAAATATCACTTCGTCAGGTGAAGGTCTCCATCCAAGCATCTCAAAGTGGGATTTTTCTCCCTTGGAAAACTATGTGATAGATAAACTTGTTAGTCTTTAAAAGTACCACCAGACTCCTTTGTTTTGCTGACCTACACTGACATGGCTACCCCTTGTAACACACCAAGTACTGACACCCTCCCCATCTCCCATCACTCTGTCACATGTGGCTAGATCATAGAAAGCCTTAACTAAAGAGAAAATGGCAAAACGAAAAGCTAACTGGGACTCAGGCCAGCTAACAAAAACCCATGTGCAGAAGAATAAGCATCTCCAGATGAGACAGGTCTCCCTTTCTCAGGATCTACGTTCATAATCCAACCTCAGTGTTGTCACCTCAGACTCTTCAGTGACTGAAGCAGCTCTTGGCAGTGGTGTCTCCGCTTTTCCAGTGGCTCCAAGCCCAGTGGCAAATCCCAGCCCACCTCCTCTGCTAGTGCTGCACTGAATCACACTTGGTTTACAGATAAGTGCTGTTTCAATCTCAGGGTCTGTATGTTTCAACTATTTCTTTGACCTCCCCTGTTCTGGCACAATGCACTGCAACACAAACTCATCAGCTAGCACAGCAATTAAAACAAACTTTATCCTTGGCCCTGACAATGACGGTTGCTAGAAGAGTCAGTTCACACATTCCCTTCCACAATGAACTCTTCCCATACAGACACAGTCTTGGAGCCTTCAAATACCAATCTGTTCTGGAGAGGGACATCGTGGAACTCTCCAACAGCTGTCTCAAAGACTCCAAAACAAAATGCCCTCAAGTTCAGAAGTACAGAGGATTTTTCCTAAATCAAAGATCTCAAACTTAGGCTGGGTTCTCTCATTTTCATGCACTCTCATCATAAGATTCTGTAGGCTAAATTCAACCCCCCCAGGGCAGTGGCAGTACTTTATCTCAGCTGGTCTCAACTACTCTGTCAAGATGCATTAGTGGCCCCCACACAGTAGTAAAGTGAGTTACAGAGAGCCAGGGAGATGGCTAGATTCTGCCTAGAGGGTGGGGGCTGGCGTGCCCTGCAGAATGTTGTGACCTGCAAAAGGTTGAGAACTACTGCTCTAACTGGACTGGCTGAGCAACCCACTCACCCTCTTCTCTGAGCTCTAGTTACCAGAAGGAAGTTGTCTCCTTTTATAGGAGAATGGAAGATAGGACTTCACTGAGATCAACAAGTCTAACTGTGCATCCTAGAAGTTTCTTACCAATCTGAAGCGCTGCAGGGGGATTTTTCCAACATCTACTGGACTGCGCTCTGCAATATTCACAAATTTGGCCTCCAATACAGCTACAGCACACATCACATGAACCCACCTGCCAGAATTGGAGAGGAAAAATGTCAATATGCACGGGAGAAAGAAAGATGGAATTTAAGCAAGGTTAGGGCCAATAAAGTGTCCCAGATTGGCAATGCCTCCAGCTCCAAGAATGAAATCCTTTGCTGATCCATAAACAAACCAAGCTCAAGAAGCTTCTCTTGTATCAGGCCTGATAATAGAGCACATCCAGAAGGAAAAGTTGACCTCATTCCTGGTCTCCTCACTGGGGAGAGACCGAGTGAGACTTCTGCTTGTATTTGTGCTGTAGGAACATACCCTACAGGCTTGTTTTATTACTTACAGTTGCTACTGACATGCTTTTGAAACAATGACCTAAAGGCTGACAGCTTCACAGGCCATTCCCAATGTCTTCAGGCAATGTTCTCATCATGTACCCCTTAGCACTGGAACGCGAGACTCGGACACTAAATTCCATGTATTTTGTATCAAAGAACTTTTGACACAGCAGCCAAATTAATCTGTGTACTTTTCCAGGTTGTCCTATGTTGTAGCTGCCCCAAATCACCCTTGGGACAGACCACCCTGCATTGCAAGAAGGCCCCATCTCCCTCAGGCCTTGCCTGCAGCAGCACTTATGCCAAACTTTTGTTGTACAGGGATGTAGGGTGGAAAAAACCACCACACACTACTCCCAAGCATCTCACATTTTGCCAGCTTAAGTGCTTGCATGGAAAGCACTATGTCAGCAGGTGACGCGCTCCCTCTGACACAGCCCACGATCACTTGTATAAGTCATTTTATTATACGAGTTCTGCTGGCATAAGCACTTGCAAAGCCTCATTATGTCAATGAGAGACAGCTCTCCTGCCAGCACAATGTGGCTACACAAGTGCTTATGCCAGGAAAACTTTTGGTGTTCAGAGGTGTGTGTTTTCTCCATGCCCCCAAGCAATAAAAGTTTTCCTGGCGTAAGTGCTAATGCAGACAAGGCCTAAGTAAATGAAGTGTTCTTTGGGAAAAGTCAAAAGCTAAGCCAAGCTGTGTGGCAGTCCTACCATGCGGTCTCTTCCACCTAAGCACGGAGCTGAAAACACTAGGTAGTTACAGTTCAATAGTCTTTTGGAAGAAGTGGAGTTATGGGGAGTCTGACTGTTGTATGGGGCATGATCTCTCTGCATCTTGATATTCACAGCTCCTGCCCCTCATGGGCCCTTTGGACTCACAGGTAATTTTACTTAAAAAGAGAATAAGCAAATAGCTACCATGCTTTGGGATGGAGCATTCTCTGGGAAGCCAGTGACTCGCTACACTGCACCATCCACCCAAGACAACCAGACGCACCAGGGACTCACATTCTGAACTATATTACATATGTTTATATGCCCCTGCATGAATCCTGTAAATCCACCGGAAAGACCTTCTTGGTCACTGCGTCACTCCTGCAGTAGAGTCAAACTAAGCAAAGCATAACTTCACAATGCTCATATGTGAAGCTGCTCCATTGCAAACAAAGCTGAAAGACTCACTTGTCATCATTGGCTCTCTGCAGTGCACCACCTCGTAATGAACACAAGCAGCAGTCCTGCCACAGAAAAGAAAATGAGGAGTCATGTTATCTGATCATCAGTGAAGACCAGTCATTAGCAGTAAGCTTGCACCCAAGCTTCACTCCGAGAACCCGTATCCAAAGGAACAGTTTTGTTGCATAGCCTCACTGACACAGTCACTTTACAGAGAATAGCCTTCTTAAGAGTTTTATCAACAGCCTACTCCTTTTCAGAAACAGACCCCAATCTGGAGTTCTCTTTGGGTTCCAACCTTTTGGCTTGAGGCCAATAGATATTTTTACAATCCTGAAGCACCACCAGTCTTCACCAACTGTTCCTTCCTCTCCCCCGACTGCAGCCAGGGGGAAGGAGTTGAGTGGGGCGTCTTCCTTCTCAGGCATCTCCTGTCCCCCAGCCGCCTGCAGGGTAACCAGACCCATCTTGTACTTCATTCCACCTCGACCCCTAGGCAGCAGCTCCCTTCTGCAGAACAGAGGCAGGGAGCAGCAGGCACTCTGAAAGGCCCTGTAAATCACAGGTTGGGAACCACTGCTTGAGATACTTACAGGGATGGAGTAAACTAAGAAGAGCTACTCTGAAGATGGGTGGGAAAACCACTATGAGCACACTGAGCTCACACCAGAAAAGCAAAATCTTATCCCAACAAGGCACTGTTGAAGCTAGGAACAAAGTCTGCTGGGGGATGCAAGTCAAGCGGTTGGCATGTGGAAGAGAGAAAGTGGTCTCTTCTGTTGATCCAGAGTTCATGACTGTTTCTGGAAGAAACAGTCTAGAATGGGCCACCTTCTTCCTCAGGAAGGTAGATTTTAGTGTCCCATGGCTCTACAACAGTCACAGCTTCACGACAAGCTAGCTGCATCTTGCAGAGCAGAAGGTGTCATATACAAGCAGAGATAGACAGGTCACTCTATTCCTGTAGAATTTCCTCTCCCCATTTCTGACCTCCAGAACAGCCTGAATCACTGCACTGGACAGCTGGTTCTTTAAGGCATAAAACACTGAATCAAAAAGCCAGAACAGCAGAGAATTACTCTCTGGAGGTGTTCTTGAAGTCAGTGGTTTTCAGCTTATGGGTCGGGACCCAGTACTTGGTTGCAGACCCTCAGGTACTGGCTCATGGAGCTCTCTGCTTCTGCAGAAAGACTGGAATGCATTTCATAGATGCAACTGCTGTGTCATTGGCAAAAATGATATTTTCAACTGGGTCCTGAGGAAAAAAGTTCAAAATCTACTGCCCTAAGTTATCACAAAAGGAGCAGACACACTGCACCATGGAAGGTTTCAGAAAGAGCTCTGCAACTAGCTTCCATCTGACCTTGCCCGCCCCCTTCCAAGGGCTCCTCATGACAGGCTGGTACAACCTGGATACCTGATTAACAGGTCCTCCCAAGCCCTTAAAGAGAATGCTGCAAACTAAAGCAAGGCTTGTACAAGCCATTTTCTCACCTCTTCTAAAGCATTGGCGGTACACCTTGAGCACATCCAGTCTTCACTGGCCTTGTCAGGTGGCACTCCATAACAGCCTACAACATAAACAAATTGCTCATGGCAACAGCAGTAACCTAATCTTAAAGACCTGTCAGCTTGGAAGACAGGGGAAGTATGAAAACTGCAGCTTTAGGGTCCACTCGGTACTCCCCAAAGGGGGGTTCCACATACCTCAAGCTCCCCCATACCCCACCCTTCATCCACAAAGTCCCACGCTGCAGGTCTTCAAGAGCAATTTGAAGAATGGACTCAGTTCTTTATATAGAAAAGACAGGTTGGTAGGTGTAAATTGTCATAAGGTGCAGGATCAGCCCACACGGCATGTTAGTGCCTAGGTGTAGTTTGAGCTGTACTCACTAGCATGAACACAGACGCAGCAGTTTTTGCAGGTGATCAGCACACTAGTTCCATCTTCCTCCAGGTAAGGGGTTGAGAGATTGAGGTCAGTGCTGCAGCCAGTTGCAGTGAAGCACATCTCAGGAATCAGAGGTTTGGTTCGGACCTTCCTTGTGGCAGCACTCGAAGCAACTCCAGAGCTCTGACCATGGCCTCCACATTCTGCCTATGAAAGTGAGGTGGGGCAGATCAGTGTATTTTACAGCAAATATTGAAAGCCTCAGATTTACCTCTCACACTGTTATTTTTACCAGCTGCTTCAGCAAGCACCAGAAAAAGGTAACTGGTGCACAGCAGCAAGCTAGTGACCAGATCAGCTTTATTTCCTGTGTCATTCAGAACATGGTACCTAGGATTCACGCTTCTAAAATTCCCAATCATACCTGGGTGAAGAAACAATCTATTCACAAAACCCACCACTAGTGTTGCATGCTCTCCCTTGCCCTACAGAATTTTCAGCCACAGTAGCTTCAAATCCAGACATATTCCCATCCTAAATGTCCAGCAGAACAAGAGCAAATATGTTTGACCAGCTTATTTTAAGAAGCATTTGCCTGTCTGCTTGCCTTGCCAAAGGGACCACCTGGAATCAAAAGGCCTGATACCAAAAGATACCAGAAGGGTCTTTGACACACCTCTATAAGGCCTAGGCTTTTAGAGGTGCAGTGTCATGAAGGATTACACTACAGCTGTATGCAATATCCTCAGGATATACAAGTAAGAGTCTAAGGAATATACAACACACTTTTCAAACACCCCTGTTGTTTCACACTCTAGGGCTTTGTCTACACTTGTAACAATGTGTGAGATACATGCAGATGCTGCATTCATGCAGCTGTTTGCAGCTGCATAGCAGAGAAAAAGCTCTGACAGGAGAGACAGAAGGAAAGACGACTTCCCTTCCCTACCACCTCCCACCCATCCCTTCACCCCGGCCCAAGCCCTTCATGCCATCACGGCGGCTGTCAAAGTTTCTGGCAGAAGAGTGGTAGAAAGACATTACCCTGCTAAAACAGTGGGGTAGATCTAGGAGGCACTTCTTGGGCATGTACAGAGCTGTGCAGTACATATGGCCTAAGTTCTGCTGTCTTTGTACGCTACTCATCTAAACCGCAGCTCACCATTTACCCTGCTATTCATACTTATGCTGCTATCTAGGCATGAAATGCCTGTACTCTACATGCTGCTAACCCCAGCTGTGAACAAAGCTATCATCTCAAAACTGATATTTTTCATTGGGCAAAGACAGACTCTGGAAGTGTAGCCCTCCATTGAGGAACCAAGCAACTTTCATAAACTCAGTGCCAAATTAGATACCAATTAAAATTTAAAGGGCAAGGTGGGTGAGGCAATATCTTTATTTGGACCAACTGCTTTCGGTGAAAGACAAGATTCTGAGCTACACACTGCTCTTCTTCAGGCTACCACACTGCCAATTGATATTTAAGAGGTATCTAATGGACTATTGCTACAATTCCTGGAGGATTAAGTAACTGAAGTCAAGCATTGACAACTCCCATCTTGGGCTCTGTCTCCTGGCAAAAGTTTCCTACTTTGCTGCCTACCATAAACAGATCCACTTGCTGCTCCTCTGCTCAACTGTTTGTTGCCCAACTATCTGCTTGTGCCATTTACAAGACAAGATCAAAGTAACTTGAGTTATCTGAATAAACAAAGGATTGTATGTTCTGCAGGAGCTCCCTTCGTTGCTTGTCTGAAGTTCTCATCACCGCTATTGCTCTCCACAGGCAGCAAAACGACTGCAAGAGCCAAAATATGAAAAGTCTCCTCAAGCCTGCCCTGGACCAACCAACTTAATCTAGAGATAGAACTTCAGAAAAAAAAAAAAAAAAAAAAAGACTCATGTTTGAGACTGTAAAAAACAAAAAAACAAAAAACAAAAACAAAAAACAAGCAAACATTTTAGCTCTCTGAATAAAGTGCTCTACATGCTTGTCACAAAACTGAATGACCATCCTAAAATGCATAATCTCAACAAATTCTTGTTCTAAACCTCTCATTTTAATTCCAAATGTAGAAATGAACATAATGAATTTCTAGATTTAACACAATCAGGGTGGTTCCCCGAATAGGTTTGGGCCCTCAGCCTTTCTCCACCCAAAATGCTCAAAGAAGCTACTTCTGCCTGTACTTTGCCTTCAATTGTACCCAGTCATCTCCATCAACTTATAATAAAAGGCAGGGTGTGTTCTTTCATCACCCCTGCCAACAGGAGAGAGGAGTAAGCTGGCTCTCCATCTCTGAAATATATAGAAAACTAAATTTTAATCTAAGTGAGAGATGGGGTCTTGCACTCAGCTCCAAATGCAGACATGCACATAACTTGGACAGGAATTTAACGAGTTTGAACACAGGGAACTTTCAAAGTACAAGCAGCTAGGAAACAGCCAGAGACATCTGATGCAACCTGAGGAAGTAGAGGGGACATCGATTCTGTTTATTGAGCTCAAGAAGACCTGCAATGGGCTGAAACAATGTTGTTTTAAAGAAATTAACAACTTACTAGTTCACAAACCCCACAGAGCGTGGCACCTACCTCCTCCCTCCACTCCTGCCATACAAAGAATGCTCTGGAAGGAGTCCAGGAGGCTTACCTGGTATGTCTGGAAGAGCATGCATACGGCACAATGAGGGGGCTGCTGAGCCATGGTCTTATTATATTCTTTTTCTGCCTCAAAATTTGGAGGGCGATTCTGCCATAGCTGGCTAAGTGGTTTAGCCCACGCTTCTGTCTCCTCAGCCTCTTCTTCTGGAGTTAGTTGCTCTGACATCTCTGCAATAAGAAATGGTATTGTTAGTGTTAGCCTTGTGCCCTGCTGCCACCACTTACACTGCTAGGAGAGCTTACAACAACAACAACTACTAGATGAGGAAGTGACTAGAAGGGCCATAACCTCTGATTGTAGGAAGTAGGCACATGCCAGGAAGGATGAAGAATTGTTTACTGCCCTCTGAAGAAACATGATGAAATTCAACAGAAATTTAACAAACTAGGAAAATACAACCTAGATAGAGCTTCTGTAAGATGGATGCATAACTCTTTGGGAATGGTTTTCCAACCAGTTATCAGTGGTTCAGTCAAGCTGGAAGGGCCGATCAAGTGAGATCCCATAGTGACCAGTTTTGAATTCAGTTCAGTATCTTCAATGATTTAGATAACAGCATAGAAAGTAACCTGATAAAGCCTGCAGACAAAAATCAAGCTGGGAAGGGTTGCAAATGCTTAGGAGGATAGGATTAAAATTCAAAGTGACCTGGACAAATTGCAGAAGCTATTGCAAGTAAATAGGATGGAATTCAATAATGACAAATGCAAAAGTACTCCACTTAGGAAGGAACAAATCAGTTGGACACATACAAAATGAGAAGTGATGGCCCAGGAAAGGATCTGGCAGGGGGTCACATCAGATCACAAGGTAAATACGAGTCAATAAGGTAATACTGTTGCATGAAAAACACACACACACACCCCCCTTGGGATATTGTAGCTGGAGTGTTAAGATAGACAAAAGTATTAATTCTTCCACTCTACTCATGCTGATTAGGCCTCAGCTGGGAGTAGTGTGTCCATTCTGGATGCCACATTTCAGGAAATAGGTGGACAAACTGCAGAAAGTCCAGAAAAGAGCAACGGAAATCATGAAAGTCTAGGACACAACCTAGGAGGGAAGTTGGGGGGGGGGGGGAATAATTTTGCCTGGAGAAGTGAAGTGAACATGGTGGTGGTGGTGGGTGGAGAGATGACAATGTGATAACAGTTTCCAAGTACATTAAAAAAAAAAAAAAAAAAACTGTTGCAAGGAGGAGGTAGAAAAACTGATGTCCTTAAATGTCTGAAGACAGAGCAAGCATGGGCTCAAAACTGCAGAAAAGGTGGGTTAAGTTGGACATTACAAAAAACTTCCTCTCAGCTTGTTAAGCACTAGAATAAATTGCCTAAGGAGGTTGTGGAATCTTCACTAATTTTTTTAAAGCAGCTGGACAAACAACTGTCAGAGATGATCCAGGAACACTTATTCCCATGTTGAGTGCAGGGAATTTGACCTGATCACCTCTTGGGGTCTTTTCTAGTCCTCTAGCTCTGTGACTCAAGTAGCCCAGAAATAAGATATATAGAGAGACTTATAGACACAATAATACTGTTCCTGCTTATGATGGGTTGTCCACCCCACACAAGCTCTGAGTAGGTGAGTCAAAAGGGGCCTATTAACCCTATATGCTGCACTAGGAGGATTAACCGGGATTGATAAACCTAATGGCAAATGAAGCTAGACTTGGAAAGGTGCTTGGATAGGATTATAAACCAGCAAGCAAGAGCAGGGAAGTTACCGCGGTTACTCCCTGGAGGAAAAGAAAGGTGGGTTAGGGACAAGGAGAAAATTGAGTGAGACAACAGTACACCTGGGCTCCTATCTTTGGACAGGGAGTCTGACAAAAGGACAATAATGAAGAAGTACTCAGAGGATCCAAGGAATCTCCAGTGGCAAGCTGGAGACAAGCAAAGAGATAGAAGTAGGCCAAGGGAAGACCAGCAAGGAATGGGCTTGCACAGCATGTCTGATGAGACTATTGACCAGAAGACAGGATGGACAATACAGTGACCCCGCCAGATGCCCACTCATGAGTCACGGAGAGAGGGGCTGTCACAGTGCAAGCAGTTGACAGAAGAGGTCACCAAACGAATTGAAAGCTAACTTCCAGGTTCAATCACAAGGTGCACCTGCATAAAACGAATCCCTTCGCTGCTCCAGGGAGCCTACAATTTAATCAGATCTGAAGCACAGAGGGGCTAGATGGTCAAGTAGATCAGTCGAGAACATCCATATTTTTAAAATATACACATTTAATGGAATTTTGAAAAGCTCCAAGGAATAATCAACATCTGAATACAGAAAAGAAATTCAGATACTTTTAGAGTTTGATTGGGGTGCAGAGCTGTAACCTCTTGTGATTGCAAAAATATTCCAATTCCAAAGGAAGTGGTATGAAAGAGTGAACAGCCAAGGCTTACAGCATGCACTCCACTGCAGAGGGCATGCACTTCAGAAGGAAGAAAAGCTTCAGGCAGAACTAAGAACCTCTTCTGAGCTGGAAAGTCACACGCCTAGATACCTTCCACACAGCTTGAGTCATCTCATGGAACATTCTCAACTGCCCTCAGATACCTGGAGCCCTGTTCTCCACAGACTGCTGAATCCTACCCGACCAGAGCACCCAGAACTTACCATCGTCACTGATGCAGTCTTTAACCACAAGAGGATGATGACGTGGGAGTTTACTCAAAGGCTGGCGACGGCCCTTTGACTTCTTACTCTCTTTCATTGATCTCATGTACTCCTTTGCAACCTGTACGAGGCAAAGCAGCAACTTAGCAATCATATTCTAGTCAGATCCATTTTGGCCCAAAACAAGTTTTAGAAGATGGAATTTTACAAGACCAACAAATAGAAACACTTCCATAATTTATATTAAATAAACTTAGGATTTGTGCTTGCCAAAGTATCTGAAACACACGTATTGTAGCAATGTCCTGCTACAGAGAACCAGACTGCAGAAGTGAGTGTTTTCATTGCTCAAGCTGAGTAAAATGCACAAAGTTAAAGTTACCAATTAATGATGAAGAGTAGGTTAGGTCTGTTGCATAATTCATGCTGCACAAGGTAACTATTCTTAATTTAGCCCCTTCTAGGAAGATTGCTTACATAAAGAAAGTTAAAGTTGAAGACACACTAGCAAATTGGACTGTGTAAGTTAAAAACCACAATAAGGGGTTTTCAAGGTTTCTAGTAAAGTCCTGGGTTGGTATGAAGACAAGCAGAAAAATTCTAGAAATGGGAGAACACGTTTACAGCTGAAGCCACTGAAGTGATTTTGCTAATTTAAAGGATGAGCTTGCCATCCTCCTCTGAGTATTACTTATCTTGGGATGGGGGTGTGGGGGTGTTAGGATCATGCCCCTGAAAAAGCCAGTAGGACACATGGACTGGAAGGAATGAGCTTAGCCACAAAAGCTGATGGCACCCCACACAGTCTTGTGGAAGCCTTGCATCCAGTATCAGTGTTGATCTGCATCACCCTGACCCTGAAAGATGCCATGACTAGATCAAACCAGAGAGAAAGAAACAGATCACCTCACTGCAGCCCTACTCGCTTTGGCTAAAACTCTGGCATCTGAAATGTAACCGACATTCCTATTGTCTCACACATTCTCCCCTCTGACAAGAATCCGGATTAGTTTGCCCAGATGAACTCCAATTTCTGCAACATTGCTGTGAGCCTATTACCAGAAAGACAGCTAAAAGTAATGTTTTAAACAACCTGACATTGGTGAAAGTTTGCCAGAGTTCAATGTGGCAGAGAAGCTGAAGAGGTGGCTCCATAATTTATTTTGGCTATGTTGCAAGCAAGAGACACCACCCCCCCAGTATCATGGATTATAAAGACAAAAGACCTCACAGTGATCATTTAGTCCAGGGTTTACAAACTCAAATCCACATGAGGACTAGTATCTTAGCCCAAGGGCTGCACTACAGAAACTTTTCATATGAAGTATAATCAAAATGAGGAGCAACATATGCCAAAAGTAAGGAAGAATTACTTTCGCTCAAGATGGAGGTATCATCAGGAAGGCAAAAAGAGTAAGTAAACAAAAACACTAATTTTTGCATTATCAATTATTTGAGAAATTTTAAGTGTTGTTGAGGGCCACAGAAAGTAACTTTAGGGGGCACATGTGGCCTACAGGACATGAGTTTGAGACCCCTGATTTAATCTGACCTCCTCTTTAACAGAGTTTTCCTGAATCAATTTTATTTGAAGTAAACTGGGAATCTGTTTAAAAAAAGAAAAAAAAACCAACAACTTCCAATCTTGATGTAAAGATTTCCAATAATGGAGGATGAACCACAATCCTTGTTAAGTGGCTCTAATGGTTAATTACCACAGCCACTAAAAATGCAGGTCTTATTTCCTGTCTGAATTTGGCTAGGTTCAACTTCAATCACTGGATCTCCTTGTAGCCCTCTGTCATCAAATTTCTGTTCCTCATGTAGGTGTTCATAGATCCCTCAACTTTTTCTTGGTTAAACTCAAGAGATTGAGCTCTTTGACCATCTCATTATAATACACATTTCCAATCCTTTAAGCACTCTCATGGTTCTTCTGTGACTTCTCTCCAATTTATTAACATCCTCTATTTGTGGCCACCAGAACGGGACACAGTATTCCAGTAGTCATCACGAAAGGGCCAAATACAGAGGTGATATAACATTCCTCAAGATTCCACTGCTGGAGGCACAAAAGGTTACATTAACTCTGTAAGCCACATCATCATAGCATACTTTCAACCAGTTATCCACCATAACTCAAGTTCTTTTCAGGATCACTGCTTCCTGAACACAGTCCATCATGCTGTATGTATCACTTTATGTTGGCTATACTGAATCACAAGTTGTTTGCCTACACTCAGCTCAAGAGAAACACAGACAGGCAGGGCACTGATAGAGCTATTAATTAGCACTCCCCAATTTTTGGGTCATATGCAAAACTATTTGTAATGACTGCATGTTCCTCCTGCACCCCCCAACTATTGGAAAAAACATTAACTAGCATAAGGCCAAGAATTTACCCCCTGAAGAACCCCATTAGAAGCACAACTGCTTAATGATTCCCCATTTAAAAATTACATATTGAGACCCACCAGTTAAATCAGTTTTTAAATTTATTTAATGTGTCATACTGACTTTGTATTGTTCTAGCATGTCCAAATCATCGTGTGGTACCCTGTATTTATTACATCCACATCAAAGCAAACGTAAAGTCTCCTAAAAAAACCCTATTAGTCTCAGTCTAGGTCTATACATTAGTCAGCATTAATAACCCTCCTGTAATCTCTGTCCCAACAATAGACTTGACTATACAGGGCTTGACTGATGAAGAATTAGTGTCAGCCTAGCAGTACTGCAATTAATTAATTAATGGTGAGTCTCAGTCACCTAGCTTTCCTCCACTCCTCCGGAAGGTCAAGTGTTCCAAGGACTATGGAACTGATCAGCCTTAATGGTTCAAAGAGGTCCTCGGCCAGTTCTTTTAACAAACTAAGAGGCAAGTCATCCAGACCAATGGATTTAAAGAGGTCTACCTTTCATAGCTAATTAACATCCTCTTACATTACTACTGGAATAAGAAATACTTCATCATGATATATGCACACATCTAACTTCTCTCCATTCTGAAGTATGGAACAGAAACATTTAAATGAACATTTGAGCACTATTATTGACTATCTACTACTGGACTAACACCATTTATATGATTTCTTTTTGTTCCCAATCTCCTAAAAACTTAACAACTCTGCTGGCTACTGATTTCTGTTTCACAAATCAATTTTCTATAGTTCCTAGCTTCTAATTTACATTCGGGGGGGGGAGGGGGAGCCATACATCTGTTTCTTAATAGCTGCTTTCACTTCTCCTCTTGAAGTCTGTTGTTAAAAAAAAAAAAAATCTATTTTCTTGACTGACTTTTCTAAACCATCTAGTAAAAAAATTCTGACTGGGAACTCCTTAATTCACATTTTCCCCATGAATTCTACCAACTTATTTGGCTCATAAATTTCTAATTTTACAAATCTATCCATAAAGATAAAGGCAACACATATTACTGGTTTGAACTTTAGATTTGTTGGGTTCACACAGAATGATCGAGTCATGCTCATTTAATAATTTCTCATTTGTTTCAAAGGGAAGCTGATCTAGCACCACCAACACCTCAAAAGGTACCTGAGCTAACCCCCCCTCAAATACAGCAGTTAAAACCATTTAGGAAAACTAAGAAGAGTTCTTACTGTAACAGACTATCCAAACAAAGGGAACTGGAACAAGGGAAGTCGCACTGTGTTAACTTAAAAAGTTTAAAATTAAAATGAAAATTTTCTCTTTCTGAGTTTAGTAAAAATTTAACAAGTTTTGATGGTGGTGATTACACAGGGTGTAATGTAAGCCAGCAATAACTTGGCATGAGTAAAACAAAAATTTAGCACCTTGTATGTTGTTGGTCTCAAGCCACCAGTTATTAACCTAATGAATTTTTTTTCAAATATTCACTTAAGAGATTTCATGCGACAAAGAAATTTGGTTTTCAAATTATGTGATTTTCTTCTGTCTCTTTGTAGTAGCATACAGCCAAAGGGGGGGGGGGGGGGTTTTTCTCATTCCAGTTAGTGATGTGACAATATTGATGACCTGGGTGATACTCTAAATTAAACTTACAGCCAGGTCTCATTGTAAAGAATAAATGAGAGCAACTACCAAGTAAGGAGATCTGTTATATAGACACTAGCAGAATCTGAAGCCTGAGTGCAACACACTCAGAACACTTACAATCCTCTATAGCACAATGCAGTTCTTAACTTTCCCCATGACCACCTTCCACTCATACCTCAGCAAGCTCCTGTTCATTCACGCTGGCTGCAGTGCTGGCTTTCTTCCCTGAACCGTGCTCACCATCAGCACCGTTGCCATCTCCTTTAGCATAGCTATGGACAGTAAGAACCCTGGGTTGGCCAAGTGTTTGTCTGGGCAATAGTTCTGCTTCTTCAGACTTGGAATCAGCTGAATGTGCTGGAGAGCTGGACTGCAGGCTGAAAGATGAATTCTGCTTAGAAGCAGTGAGGGCTGAGGTAGAACTGACAGAATGAGAAATAGAAAGATCCAGTGCAGCTGCCTCTTGCTCTTCCTCCTCTTCTTCTAGTTTCACATTTTTCAATTCTTCAAATTTAACTTCTGAAGAAGCCACATAACCTGGAACAAAGATTGCTTATGAACTCAGGGCAGTTCTGAGACTGCCTTAAACACCACAAAGTGATTGGTGGGAAGTGGCAGGGGGCAAGGGACGGAGGACAAGAGGGAACGGAATGGATAATGAATGAGTGCACAACCAGGAAGCAATAGCTGATTTGTTCAGGCAGTTCACACATTGCTTAGCACGCAGGATCCTACAGCGAGATATGAAGATGCCTTACTGACCGACTGGCTCTTACATTAGGCAAGTGACTAGACAGAGGAAAAGGTAATAGGAACTCTCAGGCAAAGACTGGTGAGGCACCAGTGTTTCTAGACAGAGGGAAATGATGAAACAGAAAAAAATTGACATCTCAGAGCTGGAAGAGCCAGCTTTCTTACAGAAATCTTAAATACTTCCCTTTGAGGCTCCTTAAAAATAAAGCAGCTCAGAGGACTGTTACAGTCATCTAAGCAGCCACAAGACGCTTGTCCACACCCTTGTTCTTTTCCTCCCCACCACAACCTGCCCATGCTGGTCTCTTCCTCCTGCTCTTAATCAGAAGGTCCCCTACACTTATGGTACTAACAAAAAAAAAAAAAAAAAAAAAAAAAAAAAAGAGGTAAGCAGCAGTGACCCCATGAGCCAGTGGAGGAGGTAAAAGTGGCACACACCTAGGAGCAAAAGACAGTACCTCGAAAACTTTAAGAGGGACCCAAGAGAAGGAAACTCCAGATACAAAAAAAAAAAAATATTCCAAACACTCCGCTTGATAAGGCTCAAACAGCCTTTTGTGAAACTGTCAAACACAAAGGGCCTCTTATTTAATAGGGAATGTCTGGGATTCAGCACCAGCGACTCTGAGATGCCAGAACTTTAAAGACAAACTTATCAAACTATGTAGTAAGGTAGAACTTGAGAGGCAATTACCTGAAACTGTGAGTCCATCTTCATTGTGCTGTACAAACTCACTAGTGGGTCTGACAGGAGGCGTTGGCATGTCCACCTCATACCGGACAGAGCTCAGCTCCTCCTTAGCAAATGCTTCGCTCTGACTCACCTCTTGGGGCACCTCCAGGCAGACCCTGTGCCTCTTGGTTCCTATTCGATGCTTTGGCAGACTGCAGAAAACAAATCCGCAAGTGGACGATCATACAGAATACTTATGGCAGGTCAGAACCCTCAAGAAATGCCAAGTTATATGCCTCATGATGGGAATTTTAGAAACCAGTGCTGGGCAGACCAGGCAGCCCTTTGGCTCTACGGAAAGAGCCTTGTGTGTTCTCACTCATCCTTAGGCTCCCTCAGCCTCACAAGGCATGATTAACAGATGCCAGAGTATGCCCACAGATATCCCCTCCCCTTACATAAAGGCCACTAGCTCAGACATCACTATCTGAAAGATGTTTAAGGGTAAACTCTCCTTGAACAGTAAGCAGACTATTCCTTAAGCAACAATGAATAGGAATTGTACACCGTCATAGCAGGTTGAACGTTGACACTGTTAGGATGCGGCCATGGAGATGTTTCCACAATCCCCAAAGAATGCTTGTGTGTTCTGGTCTCCGACATACAACATTGCTACCCAATTTCAAGCTTTGGACAGCAATGACCTAAGCAGGTAAACCATGGCATGTTAAGTTAGTGCTGATGTGCATTTCTGTCATTTCTACCCTGCTAGATACACATCAACTTGGACTGAAACACTTACATGAAGAGCATATCCTACTGTCTTCCTGAGACAGGAATCAGTCCAATCCCAGCTGCTGCTGTTCCACAGAAACGTAAAGCAATCAAATGCAGGTTGCACTGGTTAGACCCTGAACAGAAAAGCATTCACCAGTATTTGACTTACCTCTTCTTCTCTTCCATGTCCACGTCCTCTTTACATGCCTCACCAGTTTCTATTTCCTCAGTGCACTGCTTTCCATTCTTGACTTTCTGAAGGAGGTCCCCCTTGAAGAACTCTGCAGCCTCTGGTGTTGGGAGAGTGTGGTCAATGGCAGTCACATCCTTCCCAGCTTTCCAGAGCTTGTAGCGATCCGGCTGGTATTTCCTCACAAAAACATCCATGGAGATCTTCACCATGTCCTTCCGACATGAGCACTGCAGTTGCACAGAAGGCACTAGGCCAATTACATAAGCATTTTATTGTTCAACCCCATACCACTTTGTTCTTTTGCAGCTCAACTGATCCAAAATATCTCCAAGTGGTGAGACTCAAACGTCTAAAATCTTTTGTCAGGACTGTCCATATATAACAACTGGAAAATCAGTGGGCACAAAGATTAAGTAGCTTGTTCAAAATTACATAGGAAAGTCAGCAACAGTGACAGAATGGAGAAAAGGAGAGAAAGAGTAGGTTGCTAGCTAAGAAATAATACAAAAATACCACATCAGAGCCTATTGGCCTAATGAGACAGTTAGGCACTTAGTTAAGAAGTCCAACACAATTGACAGGTTGGTGGAGCTCCACCCCATTCACAGAAGTTTCTGCTCTGGGCTGTTTGATATTCACATTATAGAGAAGCTCAAATGATTTCTGCTGCTTGGACAAGAATATAAGTGCGTTAAAGAAACTTTAACTTCAAATGTTCTCTGTTCACTGACTAAAATTTGACCCCTTTTGCCCAGAGTTACTACAAGGGCTAGCAAGCCTCAAGCAGTGAGTAAGCAAGTCCATGGTGGAAAAGTAAGGATAGCTTACATGATGATGAGAGTGAGATATTGTTTGGACTCAAGATCTAGACATCCCAAAGAGAATTTTAGTTGAGCTTTAAAGCAAACAGCATTCAGTTGCCTGAGGGTTTACCTACACACATAAGTTGTGCACCTTTTGGTATCCTAGTAGGGTTCAGGCAGTACAGCTATGGAGATTTTATACCAAGACAGCCTATTCCCTTAAGGAAAGCAGACTACGTTATAGTGGTATAAAACATTTTTATGATGATACAACACAAGAGCCACGCAAGTTCACTATTAAACCTTCAAGAGCTGCGCTTCTCCTTGCTGTCCCTGACCATGTGGCACTTCACCCCACCATCTGTGACCCCAGGTCCCAATGCTGGCTCCCCTGGGCTGACCTCCACTCCAAAGCCCCCTTACCTGGCAGGTAGGCACATGCTGGTGCTTGCCCCCAAGCATGCTCTGAGCATTATCAGGGTGGGGGATTTAAAACTTTTAGAGTGGGGCTGCCTTTTTCCATGAGCCACACTTTTTCATTCAAGAGCCGCATGTGGCTCCCAAGCCACAATTTGGCCATGCGTGATCTATAGCCACAGTTGGGGTTGTGCCAATTTCACTATTTCAGTACAAAAAACACATACATCTAGGTGAAATAGCCAGTCAGTTCAAAAACTGCTTTGACTAGACATAAAACCAAGCCATAATGTCCAACCTTCCAGCACCATATCAGTCTTACATAGCAGATATAATTTAATTGAGTTATACTCAACCTTATTAAAAAGGAGGGTCACATGTGGGACAAACAGATTCCACAGATTTAAAGTCACCTGTACAGATTTATAGTTCAAGTTTGGTTTGTTTCATATTACACACATAGATATACAAAAACAAATTATGTACAGAACTGTCTGTTTACAACTTTTGCAAACTAAAATGATGTTAACAGGATGACAAAATGCTAATGAACTGGTCATTAATTTGTTGTGTTGAGGCACGGCTGTGGGCCTTATGAAATGCTCAAGCACTGGTTGTGTATGGCACATGGGTGGTAGGCTGGGAACCACTGGAACTTTAATTTATGATGCTGAGATTACTTGGTCCTGATGTGAGTGCAGGGGACTGGACTCTATGACCTCTCATGGTCCCTTCCAGTTTCTGGGATTTATGCTGTAAATGCTTATTATGATCTGACCTGATACACACAAAGAGAAAGTGGAGTTCCATTATTTGCTGCCCACAGCCCAAATAGGCACCAAACCACAAGACAGGAGGCTTATTTTGCTCTGCTGCCTTTAGTTATGAAAAACACATGACACAGCTAAAAACAACAGTTTGTTTTAGAGCTTTAGTCAAAGAATCAGGTGTCAAAAATACACCAAAGCAGATTTGTTTCCCGACACAGAATAAAGAAAGGCAGTAGACCACTTACTAATACAGACTGCTTTCCATATTCAATCCATCGAAGAGTAGCAAAGTTGGTGGATTCAGCACAATTAAACCCATGGTTAAAACCAGCATGATAACCATACGGGAATGTTATCATGAATTCTCCAGCTTCCTGTGTCACCTAAAAGGAGAGAAGCCCACATAGACTGTCAACTGGCTCACAAGGCAGCTCCTATTCTCCTGGGTTTGATTTATAGACTGCCTTTGCTCTCATTGTTTCCTTACTATACTAGTGAGACACCCAGCAGTAGCTGGTAAAACTGCAGTGAAGATAAAATGACTTAGGATGTTTATTTTAAGCTACATTGGCCTCACGAACAAATAGCTTCATCGTGCCCTTCCCAGATCCCTTGTCACACTGAAATGAAATACAGTTTAAAAAAAAAAAAGTCTCAAGATAGCAGAGTATTAATTCAACTGCAGAAAACTGTTTTCAAAACACATGTCCTCAGCAATACACTGGCATGAACAGGCAAGTTTCAACACCCCAAGACTACAGAAGATAAGGATAAAATCCATGCTTCTAGAGCAGGAGTCTTAGTCACCCAGGCATGATAAGAATTTACATTTAGGTTTTTTTTTCTGCAGATTAGCTTAAATTTCTAAAAGGATCTCTTCCTCACTAGAAATCCCCCACCCTGCCTCTCAGCAGACACTTTGGGAACCCTGAGACAGTATTTGCTACACTGAAGAGTCCCCAAGCCCTCTCTCCTGACCTTGTCAAAAGGTATGCCATATTTCTTCAATATCAAAGGAGAGATGAGGGTCATCTTGTGACGGAGAAAAGCTTCACAACTCTGTGCACTTCCTGGAAAGAAGCCTGTTTAAAGAAGCATATGGAGAGATATTAAAAGCTGTGATACTTCAATCTAGAAAAATAAGTTAATACTTGTGTAGGAAAGTTACTGCCCACACAAACTATTTAGTTTCTGACCAGGAAAAGAAGTACTTAATTCTTGGCTGCACTAACCCACACTATGAAGAAGGGATAGTCAGAAATCAGAGTGGTGACCTAAGCAAATATACTACAGGCCTCAAAGTCACCCTCTGTACGACACAGGGAATGGAGTGCAGTCACATTTCCGAAGTCAACAGAATAGCAAGGTCCAACTGGGCTTTTCTTGGCTTTTAAGTAAATTCAAGTGACAGTACAGATGGGCATCTTCCTATTTTGGAAAGTTAAATAAGTTTTTAATATATGGCAACCAAGTGTTTATGTGGAAAATGCAGCTTTTATGAACAGAACAGGTGCTGAAATTTTAATATGAGCATCAATGGAGACAGCTCATGGGGATTTAATAATCTTGCATTATTAAAACTCATAAGCAATTTCACTGTTACGCATCATGCGAGGCATGCCAGTTTAATGCCATAGTCCGAACTGAGGCAAGGACAAAAACCCCCAACATGAATGGTGGAATGAATGCTTTTTCTTTTTTTTTTTAAAATAACACTAACACTAAGGCTAATTTATAAAACATTTTTGTCCTGAAGGCTCCTTTTATACAGAGAGAGAGACACAGACAGACAGATACACAAAAATAACCATGTAACAAGTTAGGAATACAATTGTATCATCACATACAGAACCACAATCCAAACACCAGATGAATATGGGCTGGCACAGTTCTGTTGCCTATTACAATTACCCTCACACCCTATGCAAGAGGTGGAGCATAGGACCAGGCCAGAGAAGAACTGAATGATTACCTTTAGCAAGTCTCTCCAGTCGCTTCCCATGTTCTGGAGGGACAGAATACCTGCAGTCACAAGAGCATAGCAGTTAAAAAAAAAAAGCACAAGGAAGAGCACGGCTCTTTTTTAAAAAAAATTCCACTTACAACTTCAAATATAAAAGCAGTCAAATAGCTACAGATTTCCCCACTTATCCCAGCTACCTATATTAGCTCACTCAATTTTCTCTAAGGACAGAAAGTGAATTGCTGGTGAAAGGAGTGATTAGGCCAGTGATAAGAATATTGATTCAATTGTGTTACATACAGGAAAACGGACTTGAAACTTAAACAGCTGTTTTCCAATATGAACAGGTTAGGAAACACACGAAGACAGAGAGTTAGTTCAAAGTGGTATCTGAGACTCCTGTTACTTCCTGTCAGATTACTAAAAAAGGACATTGTCTGAAACATTGATAATACAAGCAAGCCCTTAAGTCTCCAAGAGGACCTCCCTGCATATTCTGTTTTCCCCACTGGAAAAAAAAAAAAGTTTCCCACCTGGATTCATATGAAACAGGGAAAAAAAAAAAAAAAAAAGTGCAAATTTTAGTTTCACCTCTGCTAGAATGACTGACTTCGGTTTCCTTCCTGACAGATACCCGTCACTGAAAAGTAGCTCCAATGCTGCATTTGTCCTACAGAAACTACCATACTTGACAAGGGTTTCCAAACTGCAAGTCTAAGGTACACTTTGCCATATAGTTTAAGTATTCTTATCAAGATGTACTCCCCTACACTTCCCTAATCCCTTACTGGAAAGGCAGTTTCTTCACTGCTAGGCATTGGCAACTTTCAAATGCAGAAGAAAAGCATTTAGGTTAGGATGACCAGCCAGCCTTTTAAGTTACTATAAGGAGAATTTAAAATCCCTCTCACCATTGAGGATTACAATATGCTAACCAGTTTAACTGGCTGTCCATTAGGCTTAGCTTTATTCATTCCTTATCAAATTACAATTTTTAATCAAGCAAATATTGTTATTTCATTTCACCTACAATTAGCCAAAAATTGGTTGCAACTTCCACTAAAAATATTAAATCTTGTTTCGTTAGGCAAAAGGCTGGGAACAAGTCTCTGAGGTATGTGTAATCATGGCATGTTTGTGCAGCCAGAGGAAAACAAAGAGGAAGATGTCTGAACTACATTCAAGAACACAGTGGAGAAGGGGGTCAGGAAGAGAAAGGACTAGCACTGGATGGAGGGGCATCCCTGCACGTTCCTTTCACGTGCTCCATCCTTTCTATTTATCAGAAACAGGTTTTAACTCTCTCGGTTGCAGTAATAAATTGCAACACCCTCAAACACCACCACTCAGTTACCATGAACTTCCACAATTCATTGCAGTTGGCTGTTAGGGTGACCTAATCAAGTGCAAGATGCCAACTCAATTTTTTTCCATTGACCAGCTTAAAAATACCAAGGGGAGAAACTTTTCAGGTAAGACTAGTATAATTTAGCTCAGTTATTCTCATCTTTTTGTTTCAAGGCTGCTGGCACTACATGGAGCACCTGCTGGCCATGCTGTGCTGGCTTGCCTTTCCAGCTGGTCCGCTAGATTAAAAGAGCAAAAATGTACTTGTTTCTACCACTGTCACATAAGCAACTGTTTGTAGTTGCTACAGGAATGGTATGTGACTGTGAATGGGAGATGGAAGAGTCGCTGTTAAGGTGTGATCCATGCTGTATGAAAGAGTCTGAGAATTTACTCCAGCCTTAAACAGTCATTAAAATGCAAAAGGTATAGGATTCACTTATCTGCCATCTACAAAGACCAGCGTTTATCCACCCTTCCTGATGCATGTCCTATACTTCTAGATACAGTTTTTTCCTACAGCAGCATCAGCTACTAATTCATTCTAAAAGTAAAATTTTGAGTGGCTCTCTATCTAATAATAGTGAGCTGCAATCCCAGAAAGTATTCAGACCAACCAAGCAAGTTCTACTACAGATATCAGCATTTACAACCCTGTCGTCCCTGGCTAGAATGACAGAAGGAGCAGTAGCCTGAGGAGATCAGAAAAAACAACTAACACCTCCAACATCCTGGTACTTTCTTATAACTTTTATCCTTCTTTGTTCCTCCCCATTTAATGAGGGACTCCAACTGTTTATGGTATTAGCTTTCTATTGAATCTTGGAAGCTGCTCTAGTAAACCTTACCATGACTTCGGTTCTCCGAAGTGCAAGTAATTAATACTGTAGAGGTCCATGTCCTCAGTATGCCAGGCAAAGGACGTTTTCCACATGCCAAAGTAGAGGTAAGGGGTATTCACACCCTCAATGGTTATGCCACTTTCATTTTCCACTACATCCAGGATGGTGTTCAACCGGCCAATGTTCCACTCATGTACATGCTACAAAACATGGAGCTCACATTAAACAAAAATTAGCAAGGACAGCTACATATTAACAAGACATCATTTATGTAACACTGGCCCCAGCATCATTTTGCATTTTGGAACATGTTATTCATTTTGTTGACCAATCTGAAGTCTTCATCCACTGCCTTTTTCTCCTCCTTTTGAAGCACAAGTCTCATTCTGCATTAGCATATGCAAACTCCTACTAGTCACACCTTCCTTAACATCTCAGCATAAAGGCCAGAGATCAAAGAAAGCGTGAGAGAGAGGAGACTGAAATCCCCTACCCTCTAGAAACAAACATTCCTGCCAGTGGGTGTGTATCTCACCCTGGACAGGTGTAGGAAGTCCACACCATTGCCTAATATCTAGAACAGTCATGTTTTCCTTCCTACTACTGTGTTCCTTTCTAAACCTCTCTTAAAGGGTTGGAATAAACCCTAACAAGCAAAAGGTGGTTGCATTATTATTATGCACTGATTTGTGATCGTTGTTGGCAGGTCACAGTAATCGGAATGAGTTCACTTCCCAAAATGAGGGCCCTGGCTGAAAGTGACAGAATTCCAGGTGGTCCATCATCATGGGCAGAGTTTCAGGCTGGGGAGGGAGGGGTGTACACCACCGAGTGGCAAAACCAAGTGCTGTGTCCATGTCACTTTCCCCATGTGGGTTGGATGAGCGGTGCCTGTTATCTCATCACAATAGAGCCCACACAGGAAACTGATGTGGCTGCACAGAGTGCCTGACATAGCTGCTCACCTTCCCTGTCAGGGTATAAAGGAACATCTGGGGGACGGAAAGAGAATGATGCCAGCTGCTCTATGCATCCAGATCAATTCTCTCTCCACACCCCCAACCTCCAGGCTCAGGCAGATGACGCCCTAAGAATGCGCAAAGAAATCTGTTCCTCTACAAGGTGCCACAGGACTCTCATTGTTTTTGCTGTACACAGACTAACAAGGCTACCCTCTGGAAGTTTCTACTGGGTGCCAGTGGTCACTGTGACCACCTAGGACGGCATGAGACAGCCCACATGCAGCTGCAAGGAACAGAATTGTTCCCCCAGTGCCAACTAGGAACTGAGCACATGGCTGGGCCTCACAGCAGTAGCACCACCTTTCTCAGGCATAGCCCTCCCTGCATACAGCCCCAAACTATCCTCTGAGCTGAATAAAAGGCTGAAAATTGAAAATCACGCTGAGCCTCATTAACACGTTTTCCTTGTGCAAGGAGAAACAGACACATCCATCCTATTAAGACATCCCTGGTCTGCAAAGTTATTTTTCACCTACAACATCTGATTCTTTTCTAATTAGTAGAAAACTGTCTTTACTTACTAGCACAAATTCAAATTTCACACTAAAAAACTGAAAGTCTTCAAAGTTGAACTCATTTTAAACTCAAGCAACAGCACTCATTTTAACAATTTTATTAAGTGTTCTGTTGCTTACAGTTTTATACAAAACCATGTTTCCTTGTTTGAACACCACATTTTACTCACATTTTAAAAAAAAAATGTAGTTTGACAAACAGTTTGGCTTCAAAGATCATGAAGCATTTAAATGTATATTGGTAGGGATTTCTCTCATCATAACTGTTTACAATAAAATAAGGAAATGCACATTGTTTACTTGGTGATGTAGTTCATATGTATGTATGAGTGAATTCCCTCAAGAACTGTTAATAGCAGGCCATTGTGCACATTGTAGCTGCACACATGGGCTATTCAGGGGAAAAAGTAGGGGAATGTCTGGGTTGTCAAACCAAAAGAGTCCCCTAAGAACTATGTGCAGCAGTGGGATACATAGGCGCTACATGTTCCCTGCTAATCTCTATTTCAGGCTCATGTGTGTCCATAAGCACATGAGCACCATTAATCAGTTTGTGACTTACCTAGGCTTATTTTTAATTAATTTTGCCTCCCAGAAGCGTCCAACTGTATCAAAATAAAGCACTAATGGATGAACAAACACAAATGTTCTCAGTGATACGTCTTCTATTTTGCCTAAACAATCTTGGTAAAAATAATAAACCGACTCCATCTCTCAGGTAATATCTTCCAGAAGACAGATGACTGTTACAAACATCATAACACCCCTGCAAAATTTTAAAGACCTGAATGCTGGGGCAGACTGTTTAGGACAATCCCTATCCAGATTTGCAAGGATGACGACACTACTATAAGACAAAAGAGTTTTACTTCACCTTCTCATAGAGCGTCCCATTAACATCAGCACCATAGATGGGGGCATTGAAAGTGAGGTTCTTCCAGTATTTCCGCTCAAGGTCTTCAAAGTCGGTATATCTGGGTGTGCAGTATCTGGGGAAAAAAGCCACGTTTCATTAAGAAAAGCTATTTAACTTAATACATGAGAGTTTACAGCAACATCTCTGAATTAAGACAAACACAGGTAGAAGGCTCTATTAAAGCACTTAATAGAAAAAGCAGAGGCAGCATTTCTCATATCACCCAGTGGCTAGGGCACTGAACTGGGGATCAGGGGACTGTGGTTCTATTTCCCACTTTGCCACATCTTAGTAAAGGAACAAAACCACAGGAAGTCAGTTTGGTAATAATCACACGTGTCTTACAGTAACATGCAAGTTTAGTTTACTTTTCACACTTCTCTCATCTAGAGACACAGAAACTAACAAGAATTTCACTTTCTGGATCTCAGGAACTAGTGTCATAAAGTGACATTTGGGGTTTTAAATGCTGCAAGGAAATGTTTAGAATTTGATTTTATTCTTAAATGATGACAAAAATAGCATTGTTGGGCTCCACATCTGTGGTTTTTCAGTAAAGGGTCCTCATTTGTCCACTAGAGAAACATTTATTCCTTATTTCCATCCAGTTCTACAAACTATATGCAATTCTAGTTGCTGGATGCAGCGTGCTGATGACAGGTGCTGTTGGAGACCTATGGTTTATATGATCTGATAGCGCTTTCTGCCCTTAAACTCTGTGCAGGGCCTGCACATCAAGCTGCATCCTTTCTTTCTTGTAAACCAGTTAACAAAAAAAAAAAAAAAAAAGAATAAGAGGCCCAAAACATGTCAACATGGCTGAACAGATTAAAACAGGCTGTTGCAGGCAAACATGCGTCCTTTAAAAGGAAAATCAAATTCTACTACAGTAAAAAGGAGCATGCATTCTGTCATACGATTAGATAGGTCAAAAAAAGCATCTGAAGAATACAACTAACAGCAAAAAAATTTAAGTCTGCCAAACAACCACTGAGGCCACTGGACAGTCAAGATGCCACAGCAACACCCAAGACCAGATTGTTGTAGAGAAGCCATGTGAAATCTCGGAACAGAAGGTGAGGGAAATTCTAAAAACCTGAGCTTTTTTTTTTTTTTTTAAAAAGGTGATAACTCAGAGGAACTGTTTCGGGGGTGGGGGGGTGTTCAAACACACACATGGACAAGGATGATCCTGTAGGCATAGTTTAGTTCCATGGTGTCCAAAAGTCACCACTTGCCACATGGGGCGAAATGGCTATTGACCTGCCGTGAATTGGTGCTTTACTTCTACCACCCATTTCTTTTTTAAACAAAATTAATAAAATTTATATACATACCAGTTCAAAGAAGTGTCCACTTTTTTGTGCCTACGGTGTATTTGTATAAGTGTGTTTGCACAATACAAAATAATGACATTGTCTGAATTTAGCTCCACTCTGCCCTCAATCACAGATTCGTCCTTAGGTCCTATATGGCATATACTATAAGCATACGCGGCAAAACGCACTTGATTTGTGGGCAGAATCCATACACAATACTCAACTACCTCAAGAGCTTGTAAGACTTTTCTTTAGAGAGGCACGTGATTTTACTTCAAAGCACTCAACATCTGAAAGATGATTCAATTATTATGATGTGAACTCCCATTTTGAATCAAAATGAGTTTGCAGTTCTAAATATAGTTATTGCACAAATGTTTTCAATTTTTGGTTCGATGTGGCTCTGCAAATCAACTTTTTCTGTGGTAAAGATGGTGAAATCAAAATATAGGTTGCGGATATTGGAGGAAAATTTGGAGCCAGAGTTGAGATACAGTCTGACGTTATGCCTGATTTGCCCCCAACTACTTAATGAAAAGCTATGTCAGATTTCACATCAATAAATAATTCAAAACATTGTATGTTTTTCTACCCCTTAATATTCTACAAAAATGCAGGGTTTTTAATCCTCATGTGGCAAAAATGTTAACACATTTGCCACAATTTTGGTGAGTATGAAAAACCTGTTGGACACCACTGGTATAGTTGGACTTTCAGAAAGCCTTTGACCATGTCTCTCACTGAAGGCTTTTATGCCAAGTAAGCAGTCATGGGATAAAAATGGTGGTCCTCTCCTGGATCAGTAAACGGTTAAAAATAGGGAATAAAGCACAGGAACAAATGATCAGTTTTCAGAAGGGAGTGAAATAAATAGCAGGGTTTCCCCAAAAATCTGTACTGGATCAGGCTGTTCAACATATTCATATATAATCTGGAAAAGGAGGTAAAAAACAGCAAAGTTTGCAGATGATAGAAAGTCATTCAAGACAATGAAGTCCAAAGCAGATTGCTAAGAGTTACAAGGGGATGCCACAAAAGTGGATGATTGGGCAACAAAATGGCAGAAAAAATTCATGGATGGTTAATGCAAAGTAATGCATGTTAGAAAATGTAATCCCAACTACATGAACAAAATGGTGGGCCTTAAGTTACCTTTTACCACTCAAGAAGAGATCTTGGAATCATTACAGACAATTTTCTGAATTCATGTGCTCAGCATGCAGCACCAGTCAAAAAAACCTCAAAAACCTAACAAAATGTTAGGAGCCATTAGGAAAGGGAAAAATATTAGGACCCAAAAATATCATAATGCTGTTACGTGAATTTGTGGTGCACCTACATCTTGAATATTGCACACCAATATGGTCACCCCCATGTCAAAAAAAGATATATTAGAATCGGAAAAGGAACAGAGATGTGAAACAAGAATGATTAGGGGTAGGGAACAGCTTCCCTATAAGTAGAGCGCCGTATGGATACAAATAAGTGGATCCGTATCCAACCTGCATCCACAAGAAATAGTCCGCGGGTATAATGCGGATATTCACATGTTTGCAGGGCTCCAGCTCTGTGCAGATAAAAATGTGTATCCATATCCAATCTGCATCCACAAGAAATGGTCCACAGATATCTGTGTTGTATCTGCAGATGCGGATACAAGGCAGATATCCGTGGATAATCTGCAGATTTGCAGGGCTCTACCTACAAGGAAAGACAAAGACTGGGAGTGGTTGTCTTAGAAAAGTGACAGCTGGGGGGGGAGGGGGGATATGATAGAAAAATGAAGAAAGTGTTATTTGATCCCTGTTTTTTATGTTGTGAAGGGGTACACAAGGAAAGGATTGGGCAGCAAGTTTAAGGCCAATATAAGGAAGTACCTCTTCACACAATCAACATATAGGTTCAAAAAAAAAAAATTTAGGGAAGACAGAGTCCCCAGTGTCTATTAGCCAAGATGATCAGGGATGCAACGCTGCTCCATGTATCCCTAAATCTCTGACTGACAGAGACTGGGACTAGACTACAGGGAAAGCATCACTTAGTTGTCTTGTTCTGTTCATTCCCTCTGCAGCATCTGGCATGGGCCTCTGTTAGAGAGTCAGAGTACTGGGCTAGATGAACCATCAGTCTGACCCACTATGCCCATGCTTATGTAATAAAAGGTCTCGAGGCCAAATTATGCTCTCACCAACACCTGTCCAATTCCACCATCTCTAGACTAAGCGGAGTAAAGTGCACTAGACACTTATTTGCCGCTCTAGAAAACAAATACAATACAGATAGGACAGCCCTGCAAATAGTGTAGTGGCTAACACCTCTGCTTAACATGCAGAAGGTCCTGAGTTCAATTCCTGGGGGGGGGGTTGGACTCAATGATCTCATGAGGTCCCTTCCAGCCCTATGATTTGATTTGATTTGATTTGATTATCTCCAAGATCTGTTAATTCATATACCACTTCTGCAGTCATTTTCAAGAAAGTTTTGCTATCACTGGAATTTTCTTTCAAGTTAAAGAGCTGTACCTGCATCAAAGGGAGTCCATTTAACACTATAGTAAATGGAGAAAAAACTGTAAGGTGAAAACCTGCAGGGATAAACTCTTACTTATCACTATTTGCAATTCTTCTAAATTCCCGGACAGTCATAGCCTTCTTCTGGATGTTGTACTGTGTGAAGAGACCGGATTGTCCAGTCACCACTTGCTGAATTGGCGCTGGGATGACCAGTTCATCGATGTCATCATAGCATGTTCGGGGTCTCCATTCCTTTGGAGGAACTACCTGACAGTTCACAAAATAAAAAGGCAGAAAGATCAGAAAAACCTGGCAATTCAACAGATCAAGAGGACCATGATTAGTCAGTCTGACTTTTAAGGAATGAACGTAACAGAAGACGACAGACAGCAAACTTTCTAACATTTCTTTCACTTCAAGTGTGTGATAAAGAGCTTCAGCACTAGGTTAATTTTCTATGCTACCTTCTTGTATTTGGTGTGCTGTAGTCATCTTGGTCCCAGCACCAGGTGGGTGAAGGAATAACTTTCATTGGACCAACCTCTGTTGATTACCGAGGGGATTTTGAACTTACACGCAGCTCTTCCTCAGGCCTTTGCAGCTCTGGGCAAGCAGGGAAACCTGGTTTATCCACCAACCAAAACTGGCCCAATGAAAAAATATCACCACCTCTGTACTGCTTTCAGTCCAGGGCAGCCAGGGATTTCCCTAACACTCCCCCCCACCCCCAATCAGCCGGTGACGGTGTTACACCAAACCAGTGAGGACCCCCCACCCCATTTCAAGCCCTGGGGAGAACACAGGGTGGCAGGGGCCGGCCTGGGCCCAGACAGAAGTCAGATAAGGCCGCCCTCGGCCAGCGAAGAGGGGCCCGACCTCCACTGAGGCCGGCGAGCGGCCCCGGTCCCCGGTCCCGCCTCACCTTGGCCAGGCCGGCGCGGTGGGCGCCCTGGGACTCGATGTAGGCGACGTAGCGGCTGAAGTCGCGGAACTCCTCCAGGCTGGGCCGGAAGGTCATGATGCGGGCCCCGGGGTTGGGGCTCTCCGCCTCCGAGGCCATCGCGCCGCCCGCCGCGACACCTGGGCAGGGACCGGAAACCAGTGAAGAGGCCGCGCCGGATCCGCGCCCAACCGCCGCCCCCCCCCCCCCCGTTCCCGTCCCCCCCCCCCCCGGCCGGCTGCCGGCGCCGCGGGAAGAGAAGACGGGCCCGACCCAGCCCGCTCGGCTCGGCTCCCGATGCCCCGGCCACGCTGCTTCGGCCCGCCACGCCCCCGCCTTCCCCTCACCTCGCCTCGCCTCGCCTCACCTCACCTCACCTCCAACAACAACAACGCCGCGCCCCTCCCTTCCTCCCTCCGGCCAGGGCCCCGGGACTCGGCGGAAGAACCGAGAGCAAACAGCCCCCGCCCCACACCAACCCCGTCTCCCATTGGTGGGCCCGCAGCGACGCGAGCCAATCGCCACGGGGTCCGCACCGGCCGCGCCGCCTCATTGGCTGAGACCCCTGCTACTCACGGCCCTCTTCGTCCCCCAGCGTCGCCCCCCCGGCGGTCGAATCTCCCCCCCCCCCCCCGGCCCGAAATCAGTTCCGGCGCGCGTGGAGACACGTTTGCGCGCGACGCCGTGACGTAAGGCGGTGAGTTGACCGGAACGCCTAATATTCCTCCGCTCGGGAAGCTAAAAAATCCGCCAGGCCAGCGTAGCACCGCCCATCCGCGCCGTCCGTCTAAGCCAATCGCGGCCAACCGGAGATGCCAGCCAATAGGAATTAGCGTTTCCACAAAGGGTCTTTCAGGAGCCAGCCAATCAGAGAGGACGAGGTGCCGCTGTTGCTAGGCAGGTTCCCGAGGTTGCCGTTGAGCGGGCGCCAGGCCGGAGAGGCCCCGGCTCGGGGAGGCTCTGAGGGCGGCCGGGGGTGGGGGATGGGCAGGTCCCGAGCCCTGCCCCGCTTTGGGGGCGACGCTGCGCGGGGCGGAGCCGGGGGCCCCTTCGCTCCCTCCGGGGCCCCGCCCCGCCCCGCCCGCCTGGGGCTCCCTCCGGCGTTGCCATGGCGACGTGGCCTAGGCTCCCCCTTCCGCGCGCCTGGCACAGGCCGCCGGGAGTCCGTGCGCGAGCCTGGCCCGCTCCCCACCCCACACACCCCGCGGCGGAGCCACGCCTGCCTCGACCCCGCCCGCGCCCCCGACACCGGCGGGGGGGGGTCAGGGCTGTCCATGGCCGGGGAGCGTCTCGCCTCTGCCCTCTCCCCCCCCCCACTCATCCCTCATCAGGGTGGGGGCACCAGGCTAGCTGTTGACACCACACAGGTGCTCCCAGGAGGGGGGGCCAGGCCCCACTGGTCATAACCCCCCCCCCCATGCCCCCACTCCTCCAGCCAAAGTACAACCAGGCGGCTGCGGTCACCCCAGTCCTGGCTCCCGGGGAATGAGCCATCCTGCCCACCCCGCCCAGCCTGCCCATGCCCAAACTTTCTTCCCTGGCTGTAGGGTCCCTGGCAGGGCTGGGCCAGCCTCACCCTATAG
Source organism: Podocnemis expansa (assembly GCA_007922195.1). Lineage (NCBI taxonomy): Eukaryota > Metazoa > Chordata > Testudines > Podocnemididae > Podocnemis > Podocnemis expansa. The sequence goes on along the minus strand of ML682035.1, from coordinate 1,419,850 downwards.
GGGAGGGGTCTGGAACTCAAATCACCACGAGGGCTGCGTGAGGACTGGTACTTAGCCCGAGGGCGGCACCACTGAAACCTTTCCATACAATGCTATTGTAAATATCAGTAACAATAGTGTCATTGGGGGCTTGAGGAAATTCCCTCAGGGGCCACATGGGGCCCATGGGTGGTGTGTTCAAGGTCCCTGCTATAGGCCAAGTAGGCGGTGGCCTAGGGTGCCAAGCTGAAAGTCTCCTGAGCGTTGCTGAGATGGGGTGCACATTTCTCCTGGACCGCAACAAGCGGGATCCTGATGGGGACCTCTTCAAGCGTTTGGCTGCTGTGGGTTGGTGCAGTCTGAGGAACACACCTGCGCTGTCGCTGGGAACGGCACCGTGTGAGACGCTTCCCTGTGCTGGGTGGGTCTGGGGCCCTGTGTACAGTGCCACATGGGGCATGCCATGGGCACATTCTGATGAGCGGTTGGCGGGGATATTGGCGCCTCCCTGTATGGGGAGGGCAGGGTAGCTCAGCTCCCTGACCCCAACCTGGCTTTGCAAACCACAGGTCTTGACCCGACACCTGAGTTTTTTGGTCAGGGCAAAGCCTGGTGGGTTGTGAGCGGGGCCCCCCCCCCCACGTCCCCAAACCCAGCCCGGAGGCTGCTGGGGCGAGGGATGATTTTCTCCCTTCCAGACAGCTGCTCTGCAGGGAGCAGTGTGCCAGGCGATGTGGCCATTGCACCTGGCAACCCGAGTTTGCTTTTCAGAGAAGTAAGTCTGTGAAACTGGGGTCTGACCACCTGTGGGTGGGCATTGTGCCCCAATCCCCCTCTACCTCCCACTGAGTTGCCTTCCTAATATAACCCGGTGCCCAGCCTGGGCATACAAAACAGCACCACTCGTAGACCTAAACAGTCACAGACCCAAGTTGGTGGGTAGATCAGTTAGCCTTGTTGGGTCACGTGCAATGCCCGGCTACTAGCCCTAGCCTTGACTTGTGCAAGTCTGTGCATTGGTGGCAGGCTGGGGCAACGCGCCGAGGCCTTGGTTAACGAGACCTGTGAAATGCAGAATGAGAGGCCCTTTTCTCCCCCCCCCCCCCCCCCCCCCCCAGAGAGAGCTGGGACTGGGACTCCAGGCTTACAGCTTGGTGCTGCTTCTGCTGGAAGCGCGGCTATTTTGTGTGAGGTGATCAGGGGCTCTCAAGCCCCCACTATGACACTGCACAGCAGCAGTCGTGACACAGCTGCCACCTGCCCTGCTGACGAGTGGTGGTGCTCGGCCAGGCTGAGCCAGCCGATAACGTCTCAGAAATGCTCGGCCCCAGCTGTGCCACGGGATACGTGGCCAATAGTGGGGTGGGTTGACAACTTTTCAGAGCAAGTTCTTAAAGGAGTACCAGCAGAAACAGTTTGGTGCTCAGATATCATGTGCATCTAACTCACTGGATAGCTCTTGTCTGTCGCTTGGGTTAATGTGTTTGCTGTGCTCTGATCATCTCTTTCAGATCCGTGGCTGAGTCTGTCCGTCACTCTCTGACGCCATAATTCACCTGAAGGTCCAGGATCAAATGTCTCTGTTGTTATCCTACACATATGAATGTGCGTCAAGGCAGAAAGGCATGAGTCTGGTAGGTGGGACCTGAACCTGTTTTAAGATGGTGACATGAGAAGAACTCCACTCACACGCAGCACTGCTTAATGCCCCAGTAAGGGACAACAAGCTAAAGCTTCTTGATGTTTGAGTAGGAGCTGAGATTGCTAGTGTTCACGGTGTTAACTAAATCAAACACAGGAGAGAGAGGCAGGCTGTTTTCCTGCTTGTTTTCAATGCAGCCATTCCCTTGAAGCAGCATCTGTATCAACAGACAAACTGGCTTCATATTTCTGAAGTCTGTCACTGAGCATTTGCTTGCCAAAAAAAGTGGATATCTTTCTTTTCCTTTGGCTAAGCTAAAGGATCAAAAAAAAAAATCTGAAAAATATTGCATGAATTAAGAGACTCAAATCTGGTTTAAAATTCATCAACTAAAAATCTCAAGACAAACTTTGTTTTGGTCAGCATCCTCATGTAAAGGTACTTTTTCCTATAAAATTTGTAAACTGCCCAACTGCTCCCATGAGTGCATTGTTGCATTACCCAAGGGTGAGATTTTCATGCTGTAGAGTGAGAGATGTGTGCTGTAACCTGCTGCCACTGTCAAGCATGTGGGCCAAAAACCAGAAGTGCGCAGGACAGATTTGTCACAAATCCCTGTCGTCAGGAATGGAAATTTGTGTTTGAATGGCTGATAAAAGCCTCCAGATTTTCAGCAGTTTGTTGCTATGTGAATCTTGTGATATTGTGAATCTTGCCTAGCTTCACAAAAGAAATCCCTTTTCTTCACAGAGTCTCTGTAGTGTGTCCATTTGGGGGGGGGGGGGGCAGAGAAAAACTCAGCACCTTAACAATGCAGTGAATGACTAGCACAGTAAGGCACCACACGATCAGCTGATTTAGAGCAATTTTCCATCGTGTGCAGCGTGCAAAATATGAACCAAGGAATCTCCAAGGGCAACCATGTTAGGGAATTTCGGTACAACTCCGTTGTTCATGTCAACATTCACTGCAGCCCCGTCTGTGCACACTAAGACTAGTTTCGTCTTCCAGTCAGTTAATCCCGAAACATCAAACAGGTTTACAAATCCTTCAACAATGTCTTGGGCTGAGCAATTTCCATCCGCCTCAATAAAACCTAGACAATCAGAGAAAAGAACCTCTTGGCTTAACACTAATGATGTACACTATTTCCTGCTCTGTTTCAGTGATGTCCTCTGACCCATCGAAAAACAGACCCCCAGAATTTAGCTACTTGCAGCTTTTCTTGTAATTCTGACTTTATGCCATAAGCTGTGGTATGAATAATTTGTGCTTTGCCCTGTATTGCTGATATGTTCATCCAACGTTTATGCTAAGCTGCTTTAAAAATACAATATCATCTTCCTAGTTATGACTAGCCATGCATGTTTGGGTTCGTGAAATTCAATTGAAAATATATTTGTGGGTGACTGATACTGTTCATCGCTTGCTTTGTGTTGCCCTTGGTCATGTGGACTGGATCTTTCCTGCTCACTCAGATTTGACTTCAGCTATTTTGATGTGGTCAGTACTCCTTTCATGGTTTTCAGAAATGGGGTAGCTAAAGTTTTGTTCACAAGTAAAATAATCTCTTGTTTGCAAGACTTGGGTTTGCCTGGCACAATTTATGCCAAATTTCTGTTCACTGAGACGTAGCTTCCAGCTACAGAACATTTTTCCAGCCATTTTTCTAAAAATGACTGTTTCTTCACATCTGATGCCTGTACTTTTGTTGATGCACATGGGACATCAAAAAAATCAGTGTCTTGCTTTTTACATGTTGACTTGAACTACTAGAACCCTACAGTAACAGAAAACTAAAATTAATTGATTTTATCAAACGTATTTGCATAATATGATGTAAGGCGGCTAGCCACAGACACATCAAGCTCTCAAGGCAGGAGGAGGCACTGTGGCTGGGAGCTGTAGGCTTACCTAGCCTTGTGCTGGTATGCATCTGCACCTTTATGGCCAGTTTAAAGTACTCATTTTAAATAGTAGCCATGCAAATATACCTGCAGACTTCTTATGGAAGTCCCTGGATATAACTCATGCTGGGGACTGACCTAGTGCCAACCACTTGGAATCATGGTTTATCCAAAGGTGGAGAAGCAGAAGCAGGCATGGCTGTCATTCGTATACTGCAGTGCCTGGGGGTATGGTGGACTACAGCGACCCAAGGGTGCCATTATGCTGCCTTCCGAGCTGCTGCTCATCCATGTCACTAGTAATCCTTGCAGCAAGGTGCAGGGAGCTACAGCACGCTCACACCACCACCAAGAGTACTGGACGCACCCCCATGGAGTGGAGTCAGTAACTGGCCTTGTGTGGCCCCATATGTGCTGGTCACTAGACCCCCACCCATTCTGTGTTTCATCCCACAGGGTTGCAATGGGGCGAGGGGTAAGTGGCTTGGCCTAGCCTCAATAGGCCCAACCTTTGACTTCTGGCTGGATTCTCCAGGGGCCTGCAGGATTTCAGGATTTGGTACTTGGCAGAGCAGCTGCATGTGTTATGTCACTGGGTGCTCTGCTCTGGTGCGCCCTAGCATGCCATTCAGGGGAGCAGCGGGGCAGGCTAGGCTGAGAGGACATGGCTGAGAATTGACTGTAATAAGGAAATAAATGATCTCCACTCCCCAAGGGTTTGCTTCCTATGAGATGAGGGATGGGGGTGGAGAGTGACCAGCCTATTTGTGTCATCTGTGCTGCCTGTCTTGGTATGCCAGTGGCAGCTGCACTGGAGAACACCGTTTGCTGAGGCCGCTGGCTGTGCTCTTACTTGGCCAGTGAGCAGTGCAGGGCTGTGGCAAGGCAGCTGGGCAAGGTTTGGAGGCAACAAAACTCAGCCTTAGGGCCCCATAGGCACCACAGAGACTAACGTGTGTGTCTGTGACCAGGTTACCAGGGATCAGTCAGGCCATCAGGCTGCTGTGCATTCTCCATGTGGAGAGGCATTGCACGCCAGCTGCTGGTCAGTGCTGCCCTGCTCTACGAGCTGCGCCTTCATCAGTCCCGCCCAACCATCCCTGCCTTCGTGCACAAGGGGTCACCATGGCCCTGCCCCGTTACATAGTTATTCACACACCCTGCCTGTTCTTGTACCACTCACTTCGCTTGGGCACGCCTGACTGGCTGAGCCTGGCATGGATATTGCTGTTCTGCCACAGTCAGGCCAGGGGAGGAGAGCGCTGTGGGGTGTGTGCGCGTTCCTGAATATAGCACCCAGCTCTGGCCACTTGCGGCTCTGGGAGGGAGCTGATGAAGGCCCTTGCAGGAAAGGCCCCTGGCTTCTGTTTACTGTGGAACAAACAAGGCAGCACAACCAGCTTGTATGAAACCCGATTATTCAAATTTATTAACATCAAGAATTATGCAATGATGCTGTAGATTTTTTTTTATTACAAATAGAAAACAGACTGTATACAACAGTGACCCCTACAGCACTAAGCATCCACAAGGTAAAAATGAACGTGTCCCCCAATGTCACCAGCCCTGGATTGCTGATTTCAAGGTAGCTCAAATTCCTAACATTCGGAATACATCGGCTAATACAACTGGATCCCCACCACCACCATTATTTAGACTCTACGCACGCGAGAGGGCTGTTCTTCCCATCTTTAGTGCAAGCGCGATGTAAGGAGTAGTAAGATATAGTACCATTAAATTACGCCTGTGGACTTGCCACGTCGGTTCATTAGAAGGTCCTGAAGTAGCAGAAAGTACAATATTCTAATAACTTGAAACATTTGCAGGAGAGCTGAAATTATAGATACACCCAACGGCTGAAATCATGGGCAGCACCCACACTGCCCATCCCTGAAGTTCCCCGTTTTCCAAATATAGCCTGAGCAGCCCCTTTGAGAGCTGTCTAGCTTTGTGCTCCTCCCCTTTGGAAATGCATTCAGTGGTGAGAGTTGCCTAGGCAACGGGATGGCGCCTTCTCACGCACAACCGTAGAACAAACAGAAAGGGACGCGTTGTGGCAGCCGGCTTTTGCTCCCAGGACCACTGCTTACCGCCCTTGCCCCTACCCCTCCCCAGCAAGACACAAAGAGAGGCCCCAGGCCGGGGTTCTGGGATTGTGGGTCTCAACGTGGTGACCACGACAAGCCACATAAGACTGGGATCTGCCAACACGTGGGCGGTGAGTTGGTTTGACACGCATGTTGCTAGGACTGGACAGTTTGGAGCATGGAACCCCAAGTCCCTTCCTCTACATGGCAAACATGGGGAAGCCATCTACAAAACTGGTTGGCAGCTCAGCTCCCATTCTGGGAAATTTTATTCTCCAGAGGATTAAAAGCAGCCTCTGGGTACTGGAGAGGGTCTGGAACTGTGAGCCAGTCACTAGCAGGTGTTGCCCCTGGGGCAGCACTAAAATGGCCAGCACCACCAGCGGCAGGGGCAGAGTCGAACAATGGAGAAGGAAAAAAAAAAAAAAAAAAAAAAAGCAAAAGTAAATTAAACCCCCAAAGGCCTGACAAACGCAGGCCTGCCCCAGCCAGATGGCAAGACTAACAAAGGAAGAGACAAGATTATAAAAACACGAATAACTATTGTACAGATAAAAAAGATCCCGTTCCATCCACCTAAAGCCTGGCTGTGAAATGCAGTTGCGTGAGGAGGCGAGAGATGCAAGTGAGCAGAAATTTGACTGGACCCTGGGAACGCTGCTGGTCAGACTACCAGCGGGGATGAGGTCCCTGACTGCAGTGGTCAGAACTTGTTGGTCACGGGAGGGCTACTGCCTCAGCAACAGTGTCATCTGTACAGGACTGAAGAATGGGCGGCTGTAGCTCAGAAGGACCCGTCTCCACTCCCAGACATTCCCACTGCGACGGGGAAAGCACTAGTTACGTTGCATAGTGGTCAAAGCTGCCGAGATACTCCAGTGCTGCTCGGTAGCACAGCTGATACTGGTCCTGCAAGGAGAAGGATGGGGTGTGAATGCAGGAGAGTCTCACCCTGAGTGAACAGAAGGTGCCCTCCCCTGTCCAGTCTTGGCCCAGGGCCACGGTCCTCCCTAAGCAGGCTCTGAAGTTCCAAGGGAGAGGGTGCCCTGGTGTTTAGTGTTAGAGCCTGGGACTCTGGAGACTTGCTCTGCACCAGAGCCCCCGTGCATCTTGCCACTGCATCTCCATACGTGTTTCCACCTGTGTCCCAATGTGTGCAGTGGATAGAAGAGCCTGCTCACTGCCTGCCAGGCAGGGCCCAGAGATGGACACAGCGGAGGAAGGACCTGGGAGGAGCTTGACTCACCCCACCAAAGGATGGCTCTGGGATTTTGGCACTGTGACTGGATCCCCACAAACCCTAGGCCAAGGGGTATTTTGCAGGGTAGAGGAGAAGGGACCCAAGGAGCCAGTGTCTCAGGAGGAGGAGCAAGGCTGGGCCCTGGCCATGCTACAGGAAGAGCCTGCTGGATTCAGCTCCATGCTAGCAGCATGAGCTGGCCCTGAGCAAGGAGTCTCCATGCAGCGAGGCAGTCAGCAGCATGCCCATTGCAGACTGGCTGCTCTGAGCTGAGGCCGAGCTCTCCCCCACAGCCAGGGCCACACCAGCTGGCAGCTCCCAGTCAACCCCACTGAGGCACCAGCTGCTCCCTCCCTGCACGTCACAAGCAGCGGCCAGACAGACAAGCCACAAACTGGCCTGGTGGCATGGAGTGGGGATCCCAGCCTGCCAGGCAGTGCTGGCTCTGCTGAGTGCTGGTGTGCAGCAGAAAGGCAGAGTCCATTCCCCACTCCAAGACCTTCTCCCCTGCCCAGCCTGGATACCAGGACTTACTGGCAGACTTGGTTCCAGTTCCATGGAAACGAGGCCCAACTGCTTCCAGGTGGGCCAGTGCTCCTGGCTGTGAGCGCTGCTTCCCCTTTGCTGGGCCACACCTGGTGCCAGCTCCAGCTCAGAGGGCAGCTGCCCACAGCAGCATGTGGGCACTTACCTCTGTCTGCACCATGGCCGGTCGCTGCGTCCGCAAGGTTTTCACTGTCTGGAACATGTCGACCACCCCCTCGTAGCGCATGCGTTCCAGGACGATGCTGAGTGTGATGAACACGCCCGTGCGCCCCACTCCGGCACTAATTGGCATGGGGACAAGAGGGGCTGTTGCTGGCAAAGGCACCCATACAAGGCCCAACTCACTCAGGCCAGTGGGGGGCAAGGGGCCGATAGAGGCTCTTTCAGGACCCCCCTTGCAGTGTGGGCACCACCCAGCCTTCCTTCATGCAGGCTCTGCCGGAAGGGGCCTGCTTAGCTCCAAAGCCCCCCTTAGGGAAGCCAGGAACATCCCTGGCTGCTCCTAGAGGCCTTGGTCAGTGGAATGGGGGCTCAGGCCCGTCCCACGTGGCAGTCTTGCAGCTCTCCACCTGTTCCCAGGCTGAGGGCAGGAAGGATAGGAGCAGTTTTCCGATCTGCCCTGTGGTGCTGTCGGCGGAGTGGGAGGGTGCCAGGGAGAGCAGCTGCTGGGACCCTCATGGCTCTGTAAGAGTACCGGCTCTCGGTGGGGACTCTGCCCCAGGGCAGCCCCTGCCCAGCCCAGCTGTGCTCACCTGCAGTGCACTGTGATGGGCCCATCCTGGCCAAACTGCTCCTTGGTTTTGTGCACCTGGCCGATGAAGTCGATGAAGCCCTCCCCTGTCTTCGGCACACCCTGCTCGGGCCAGTCCGTGAACTGGAACTGGCGGATGGTTCGTGACTGGCCATCCTGTGAGAGAGCAGGCGTCAGTCTGTGCGCTGCTCATGGGCTGGGATGCAGAGGCAGGGTTCATCCCCTGGGCTATCCCGGGCCTGACTCTCTGTTTGCAACAGCTGCACCCAACTTACCCCATGTAACTGATGGAGCAGGATCAAGCCCTCTGTTGTAAATGGGCAGAACAGAGCAGGGAAAAATGGACCCTCAGTGCCAGGATGCCCACTTCCAGCTCAGGAGACTGCCCCTGGTGTATCCACCCTTGCCCAAGGAGGAGGGCACTGCCTCTCCGCCCACTGCTAGGGTGGTGGGAAGGATGTGGGTCCCTTGCTGGCCTGGGCCAGTGGGCCTCCCTGGACACAGCCAGCCTAAAGAGCCCTGCCCTAAAAGATGGGGAGACAGTGTACTGAGCTCATGAGGGCTTGTCCTGCTCTGGCCACATGGTCTGCCCTTGTCCTCTAGCTGGTGGAGGAGGTGCCAAGCCAGACACCCAAGAGCCCCACTGACCTCCCTGGGGGCTTCGCACTCACCCTGGCGTCCGTCACCTTGAACTCACGGAGGATGTACTGTGGCATGTTGTATTCGGCCATGGGATCCACCACAAAGTACTGGTACCGGGCCGAGCGCTCTGCGGGCCAGTACTGATGGGACTTTTCCTGCAGGCAAGGAGACTCGTGACAAAGGGAAGCCAGGTCCCACTGGGGGAGGTTGGGCGTCCCAGCCCACGGCCCAGCTCCGTTCGCTCGAGATGGGCTGCCAGTTGCTGGGTGTGGGTGTGAGCATGAGTCAGGCCAAGGGAAGCAGCAGGGCCCATGGAAAACAGCACCTGCAAGCAAAGACCCTGGGGAGGCAGGTGTCTCCAGCTGGTTCTTGCCTGACGCAGCAGGATCTTGGGCCACAAGCTTTTCTTCCCTGTCTCTGGCTTTCCCCAGAGCCCCGCAGCCCCTTTCAGAGCTCAGCCATGAGAGTGAGCTCAGCCACTGCACCAACAGCTGCTGGCATGTGGGGGCCTGAGGGTCCCCCATTGCAGCCATCTGCCACCTCCTAAATGGGGTGCTGGCAGGCCGAGCGAGTTCACTCTCTGAGTCCCAGCTCCCCTTCCCTCATCCATCGCAGCAGGGAACAACCGGGCTCTCTCAAGCCAGCCAAAGACCACCAGAAGGACAGACCCAGAGCAGGCTGTGTCGTGAGGGGGGGCTTCACCGGCAGGGACTTGCCCAGGCAGCGTGTGTTCCCAACACTGCCCCACCGCGCCCTCACCTGGACTGGGCTCCACTGACACCTCTCGGTTCCCTCCTCAGCCCGATTGGGGTTATTTTGAGCACAAACTGGCCCTCCCTGATGGATCTGTATCAGGAATTGGGCCAAAGGCTCAGAGCCAGTGGGGCATTGATCTGCCAAGGGGCAGGGTCAACTCTTGTGCTGTGGGGAGCGTAATAAACCAGCCAGCCAATGTGAGCGGTGGCAGTGCCAGCACCCCAAGCTGCAGACAGCTCAGCCAGGTGGGTCTTGCACAAGACGCCAAGCCAGTGCAGCACAGCCTTCGGTGATGTGAGCCCACAGCACCAGATGGTCAGCAACAGAGCTGTGTCTTCCTGCGTCCTGTCCCCTCTCAGGCAGAGACCTAAAGAGAGCTTTTGTAGCTCCTGGCCCTCCAGGACTCCAGCCCAGAGCCAGCCAGGCTGGGACGGTCTTAGTGTGCAGACTGCCCTGCAGTGACAGATCCAGCAGGGGAGGGAAACGGCCCAGGATGCTGGCGGCATGGCACCCACCCAGCCCCCAGGCTGGCCTAGGCCCCCACAGCCCTTACCCGGCCCATCTCGCGCAGCTTGGTGAGCATCACAACAATGGTGGAATTGTGCTCCCACAGCATCCGCCAGAAATCCTCCGTGGTCTCCGCCAGAGGCCCCTGCGTGGCAATGTAGGCTTTCTGCTGCCTGCAACACACACAAGCCCTTCAGAAGAGCTAGCGAGGGCTGTCCCACACTGTGTAAAACCCACACAAAGGTTCCAGCACCCTCCCTGCAAGGGGCAGAGAGCTGGGTACTGGCTGTGTGGCAGGTCTAGCGACGGAGGGTGTCCTGGGGGGCTGTGGAGGAACCGGGATGGGGCGGGGGAAGAGTGGCTGGCTCCAGACCCCCCTGCAGCCTGTGTGTACTGCTCTCTCCAGCAGCTGTGGAGGAGCAGCACTCACCGAGCCGCCAGGAATCCTAGCCAACCCCCTCACTGCACACTCTACCGCGGCTGTATGCAGCCCCACACCCGCTGTCCATGGGTCATCACATGGACACATGTGGGTGCAGCTGCTGACTTCCTCCCCTGCAGCAAGGCGCCAGCCCATGGCTCCCCAGGACCCAGGTCACACAGACTGGCTACTGAGGCAGCTGCACTTCATGCCACCAGTGGGGGCTGTGTGGTACTGGCCCATGGGAGTGAACAAAGGCAAATGCCGTTCTGCTCAGCCGCCAGGCCAGGGGCTGCTCAATGTCTGAGAAGAGGACAGGCAGGCATGGCCTGGTCCAGCCTTCTGCCAGGCACCTTGGGAACTGACCCTAAACCTGGTCCTCCAGGGTGCCCAGCTAGTGCACCAGACTTCACTGGGGGAAGGCCTGCCCTCGGGGGGCGCTGTGGCGCTCCACTGGCAAGCTGTTGGACACCAACAAGCCCAGTGGTTGCAGTGCTCTGTCCCTGGTGTGGGCAGGGGAAACACAGCAGGACCAGCAAGGAGACTCCGGAGATGTGGCTGGAAACAAGGAGCTGTTCACATCTCAGCCACTAAGGGGCACTGGAGATCTCTGAAGAGGAGTCCTGGCGCACTTCCCATTCTCAAATCTCTCTATCATTTAATCTCTCCACTGGTGCTAAAAATGAATGAATTTGCTGGAGGACAGCTGTAATGTGCAGGATGGAGACAGATGCTGCTGCAAGGTGGATTTATAAGACATCATAAAAACGAAGAGTAAAGGTGCAGGAAGAAACAAAGGAGCCACTAAAGATGCAGCTTTAGTGATGTCTCTGGTAGCTGGGGCCAACTGATCTGGTTAGATAAAGCTTAGAAAGATGGCTCAATTCAAAGAAGAGGACAGGGAGAGAGAACAGAGCCCAGCTAGGAGGCGCCAGGGGGGCCATGAACAGGACTGTGGGCTGCTCTGGCAGCCATTCCTCCACCACGTCTCCTAAGATGCTGGGCAGTCAGACATCAGCCGGCAGGGGCAGAGTTCACAGAGGCTGGGAGCTGAAAATCAGCCTCTTTTGCAAGTTTGAGTTTACAGTGGCTGCTGGGCATGAGAGACACACGAGGCCAGCTCTGCCCATGGGCCCTTCCTAGCTCCATGCCACTTTAGCCTGTCTGGCTCCACAAGCACCGACTGGATTCAGTCTGCCCCAGGCTGCTCCCTAGCTGGTAGGCACGACTCCTTGGTTTTTTTGCTGGACTAGACTAACACGGCTATCCCTTTGGAAATACACAAGAGGATGCAGTGCTGGGAGGACACCGATTGGCCTGTTGCTCTCAGCACCCAGGAACAGTGCCTGGCTGGGCTGGAGGGTGCTTTTGTGATCTCAGAGCAGCTCCTGGTCCCTGGCACCCCATGGATGATGTCTCTACATCCCCACTCCTCCTGCAGTGTCTGGGACTCCGGGTAGTTTGAATGCTGAGCAGGTCTCTCTTTGGGCACAGGGAATCCTGGACAGGAGCCTGATGGGCTCAGTTGTACATGGGTTTGTGGTGAATTCCAAAGGGTGGTTTTGTGTCCAGGGGAGCTTGGCACAGCCGCTGCTCTGCCTTGCCTCCCCAGTGCTCAGGGGTGGGGAACTAGCACACAGGTGTGGTCAGAGCAGAAGTTGGGAGGGCCTTGTGGGAACATGTAATGCTGGACACTGATCACCTGCTCCTGCTGCAGAACCAGCCTCCCAGAAAGCAGGATGCCACGATGCTCGCACGGGTGCCTGGCACTTGAGTTTTCGCCTGAGTCCCCAGAACTCCCCTGGACTTGAGGCCCTCTGGCTGTTGCTCATGAGCCCCTGGGCCTTGGTGAGTGGGAAGCAGCCCTTTCTTGCAGAGGCTGTGCTGGCTCCAGTGGTGATTTAAACTGGTCTAGCATGGATACGAGAGACTGAGTGGCTCTGAGCAGAGACTGAGCTGGGGATCTCCAGCCACACCTGCAGCTGGCACAGGTCCAGGAGAGGATACGCTGAGGCAAGGCTCTGGCTAACTGGGGGCCTTGTCCCATGGGCACCTGTCCATGGCTAGGATCCCAATGGAAACACAATCGACTCAGGCCGACCCCCTGGTGCTCCGTGCCCCTTGGTGGGGGCAGTCACCACACCCGGCAGCCCTTACCTGTAGCCATCAATGAAGCTGGCGTTGATGTAATCAGAGCCCTCGACTCCTCGGATTGGTTGCAGGCAGACTCTTGTCAGCTCGTACGGCATGATGTTTACAAGGCGGTTCTTAAATTTGTTGCATGGCAGGTTGGCACTGATGAATCGTGAGGTATGTGCTTTGGAATTGGCCAGCAGCTGGAAGGAGAGGGAGGGTCAGGGGCATGCCAGAGTCCCAGGATTTGGTCCAACGTACTAGAACGGGTCAGGTAACGGGGTGTCAGTGCAGCTGGCTGCTGCTGTCACAGCAGGGTGACAAGATCTCAGCATGGGTGACCAGGTCTCCAGCCTGCAGACTGAGGGCTGGACCACTGCCTTACATTCATGCATTAGAGCTGGCAGAGCCCAGAACCAGGGCCCCTCCACTGACACACAGCCAACAACCCCACCACCAGCCAGAGCCACTTTCACTGCCTGTGCCTGGCACCAGGAACTGAAAGGTTCAGAAAACTGATGTCTCCCACTGCCTAGCGTCCATCTGCTGTGTGCCCCTCCCATGCAGCAAGGGAAAAGGCTGGGCCATGCTGGATGCTCTCATTCTCTCTGTGCAGTGTCAGCTCTGCCCCTCCGAGCCCCAATGGGTGATGATGAGCAGCATGGCTGGAGAGTGATCTCCTTGCCACTGTGCACTAGCTGTGTGTGCTGACAGCCAAGTACCTGCCCCCAGCAGTGCCTGCTGTGTGTGGCCTTCCCCCAGGTGCCGGTGGGTTTGTCGGTACTCAGCACAACGTGGCTCAGGCTACTGCCCAGTGGAAGGATTATTTTGCAAACACAATGCCTGGTGCGTGCATACCTTACCCTGCATGTGGAACTTGGGATCTACCTCGATTGTTCACCTTTAGCTGTCTCACCTGCCTCTCGCCCACTCACCCACCTCCCGTGTTCTGTGTAAACCCCTGGAGCCATCCTTTGGAGAGGAAACTGTCCCCAAGCTCGCCCCTGACATGTTTCCTTTCCCCTCCCTGAGTCTCGCTACTGCCAGCCAAGGTGCAGGCCTGCACTAGAGATGGCTCCTGGTTCCATCAATTGCGGAGACTTTCCAGAGGTGCATCACATGGCCCCTCAGAATTGGGGACTGCCACCTTCTCCCAGTAGTAAAGGAACCTCCCCCATTTGTGCTAAGATCCTGACCTTACTTCTAGCACTGGGAGGGCCCAAGAAGATGGAGGCAACATCAGACTGGTGTCATTTGTAGGAACAGAGAAGTTGATGGAGTCATGTCGGGGGCTGGCACCTGGGACAGGTGAGTTGTGGAAGTGAGGTTCCTGGAGCTCCTGGCAAGGCCACACACAACAGCCCCATCCACTCCTGCCCATGACAGACAGCATGGGGGGCCAGCAGGGCTGCCCTGAATCCTTCCCTGTAAGACAGCACCCCAAATCTACCCTGCTGTGCCCTCTTCTCTCCTCTTCCCGCCAACTCTGCCAGCATGGCATCCCCAGAAGTGGGAAGTGCCCATCTGGCAGCTCTCTGTCTCCACATACTCCTGCCCCCAGCGTTTGTCAGAGAGGGAGCTGGGTTTTGGTGCACTGCTTTTTCTGTTAAGATAGCAGCTTGTTTGGGTCTCTTGCCTCACTGTCTACACCTGGAGCTGGAAGTGTGATTCCCAGCTAGAAGAGCTGCACTGATGCAACCCACCAGAGCTAGCACACTAAAAACACAAGAAGCCCCAGCGGCACAAGATGCAGGACAGATTAGCCCATCTGAGACACATCCTGGCGGCAACTAGCCCTTCCCATAGCCCTCACCACTGTGTCTCCACTCTGGTTTTGGCACCCTAGCTCAATTAGACCCAGTTATGCACACGTCTCCTCGAGCCGGGACTCTCACCTACGAATGTGGAGGGAGGATTAAAATCTGTTTCATGCAAAGAATCCTCACAAGAGGGAGAGATTTTCTAAAGAGTCTTCATGTCACAGGCCTGAATGAGAAACTCTCCTTCTAAATGGGGAGAATTGGTGCATATACAAATGCACCCTTGCATCCTCTGCTCCCCCTCGCCCCCTTGAATGGATGGGTTCAGTTTTGGTTCCATAGAAACTGGAGACTGATCCAGTGCCCAAGGCATCATCAGCAGCAGCATATTGGTGACCCCGGGACGAAGCTGTTTGGCCTTTCCCTATCTGCCCAGAACTCAATATTGAGCCTCTCTGGTTCTAGTTTCTGTCAGAGGGAAGTCCCAGGTGAAGCAGCTCCAGCAACTGGTTTCACAGCCTGCATTGTCAGCTGCTTCACTGCATGGATGGTTTTTCCTTACACAAGCTTGCTGGTCAGTGGCATGTGGGTGAGGTGGTTAAACCCTACTTGATGTTCCCTTGGACGCTGTGGCACCCAAACGGGGGCCAGTGATAACCAGGTCAGAGGCAGGAGAGGGGGCTTTAAACATCTCAGATGTTTCCACTGGAGCCGTTTCCAGCCAAGCTGGTGACAGTAACACAACTGCAGCTCCACCCACAAAGCAAAGCAACGGAGAGCAGAAAGTGCTGCTGAGACTCACACATCTGCCTTTTCTAGCGGCCCATGCGGGGGCAGCCTGGTCAGCACTGATGCCACAGCTGGCACAATCCCAGACCTGGTGGCTGACTGCTGGCTGCTCTCTGGGATGGGGACAGGTCGACGGGTCAGGGCATTTTGGTGGGGCTTACCTTGAACTCCAGCTCCATTGCGGTGACGCTCTCGCCAGGGGGCACCTGGCTCAGCTTCTGGATGTGAGCGAAGAGGTTTCGTGCGGGCACTTCAGTATTACCACAGGTGGCTGCCTCAAGCAAGGCCTCATGGATGAAGATATATTGGTCCTCAGTCTGCACCATGTAGTTGCGCTGAGATCTCATGCACGTCACGTGGCCATAGATATCAACCGTCTTTTCATGCTTCATCCTCTCCAGCATGGCATCGATGACAATGAAGCAGCCTGTCCTGCCTACACCAGCACTGCGGGTGCAGAGCATGAGTTAGCACCTGCCTGCCATGAGCAATCCCAACTCAGCCCTGCTCTCCCCTCCTTTTGACCAGTGCCCCCCAAAGTCCACCTCCCCACAGGGGAGGAAAGGGGGTGGAGGCTGGGACTTAGATGACAGCTAGGGGAGTCAGAAGACCTGATTCTAATCCGGGCTCTGACACCTAGTCACTGCAGGCCTGTTCCCGAATCTGTGCCTACATGTCCCCCTCTGTAAGATGAGGAGGGCCTGGGCCATGACCGAGAAGGTTGTGCTCTTGGATTTAATGCTCTGCACCAGAGCTCAGGACACACGTGGCTGGTGCTCTGGGAAACCTACACCCAAACCAATCTCCATGGCTCTCTGCCCACATGGTGATCTCTCCAGGGCTTACCACACTGTCAGGGGCCCTGTCATTGGTTCACAAGGCAGAGATATAGAGCCAGGGCACAGTCTTGCTTTCATGCAAGGCAGATCCTTCATAGGGTTTTAATGTGGCTTGTGCTGTATGTGTTTTAATTATACCACTCCCAGCTGTACCAGAGCGTGAAGGAAGAGCATTAAATACCGTTTCCAAGGAGTTGGCAAGAGCAGTGGTGATGGAGTGGTGTGTTCAGTAACCGTCCCCACTCTGCTGGGACAGATAAATCTCAGTCCAGATAAGACACTGGTTCTTAGTGGACTAATATTTCTAGCTAATGGAGCCCTTCGCTCCCTCTTGAAGAGCGACAAGAAATGCTGTCTGGGTGCATGCACGTCCGCACAGGGAATCCCAGTGAAGGGCCGTGCTGGGCACACTGTTATTTTTAAACTGAATTTGCTGGGGATTCCTGCACTCCTGAATTGCACAGTCCTAGCCCAGTGCAAATGCCACTGTTAGTGAAGATGCTGGCTGCTAAGGGTGTGTGCCCAGCACTAAAGCCTCCTCTGCAGTGTGAGGCACGTTACCATTGAGCAGGAATAAGACTCTGACAGCTAAAAAGCCCAGGCCTGCCTGCAGCCATCGAGAAGAAACAGTTATGTTCTTCGAGATGTGTTGCTCATGTACATTCCAACTCAGGCGTGCTTGTGCTGCATGCACAGATCGCTGGAAAGTTTTCCCCTAGACCAGTGGTTCCTGACCAGTGTGCTGGGGCACACTGGTGTGCTGCAGCAACACCCAAAGTGTGCTGCGAGCATCCCCAAGAGCTGGAGTTAAAGTTCCCTCCCTACTCAGCCCAGCCATGTGGGCTGTGCAGGGCTGGGAAAAGGCAGGGGTTAAAGTAAGGGGGGAAGCACTGGAACACAGTTCTGGGACCCCCCCTATTTTTAGGCAGGCAGCATTCCAGCCTCCTTAAAAATAGAGGAAGGCACTGGAATGCAGAGTTCCAGGGGTCCCCCTAAAAAATAGCACGAGCAGCCAGAAAGCAGCGTTTCAGTGGCTCCACCTTAAGCCCAGCCAGCAGATTGCTGCAGGAGGCTGGGAATGTGTGAATCTCCCCTTGCAGGGTGGAGCAGCTTGTGTCAGCTAGCCTGCAAACAGCCCAGGTAAGGGCTTTGGGGGGGAGGGCTGCTGGGAGTTGTGTGGGGCAGGTGTGTGTGTGTGTGTGTGTGTGTGTGTAGCAGAGGTGGGTGGGAGTGGATGTGTAGCAGAGGGTGTGTAGCTGGGGTTGTGGGGTGGCTGTTTGGTTGGGAGTGTGTGTAGCTGGGGGCTGGAGGCCTTGTTCTGGCCCCTGCAGTGATGGGAGGGTCCATCACAGGCAGCAGGCGGATGGGGGAGGAGAGCACTGGACCCACTGGTGTGGGAGGGAGCAGCAGTGGGGTGCAGATTTGCCCTGGGTGGCAGGGAACCACTGTGGAGAAGGGGGAAGTGGGTGCTGCGCCATGCTCCCCTGCCTACCTTCCCACTCCTCGGGTCCCCCCCCCCAGCCACTCTTGTTCTCCCTTCCTCTCTCCTCTCTTGCCACCCCTATGCTGTTCCCCACATGGCTGCCCTTGTCCTCTTTTGCCAGCCCTGCCCTGCTCTGCTCCCCACACTCACTCCTGCCACTGCACACGACTGTTTTGCCATCTCTGCTCTGCTAACCCTACTACCCCACATAGGAGCATTTCCGAAACACTGTGCCATGCTTCATGAATATTCATAAGTATTTTAAGTTAATTTGAATACTCATGAGTTTTTAATGGCAGTGTGCCTCAAACAATTTGAAGGTATCAAGGTGTGCCACGGCAGAGAAAAGGTTGGGAACCACTGCCATAGACTACCTGTAGGGTCAACTGCGGCCACTGGGGGCACCCTTCCACCTCCTGTATATAAGCTCAGCTGGCCCTTCAGCCCTCTAGGCCCTTCTTGCTGGAATTCCAGTGGAGGGTAGGACAGGGGTTGTTGGAATTGACATGAGCAACACATTTCGGAGACCACCCGTTACAGGTAAGTAACCATTTCTTCTTCTTCTTCAAGTGATTGCTCATGTCAATTCCAGCTCGGGTGATTCTCCACCCTTACCTTGGAGGAAGGATGGAAATTCCTCATCGCGCCATTTGGAGCACTGCTCTACCAACTGCTGCATCATCTCTGGCCTGCTGCGTGAGTGCATAGTAGGCTGTGAAAGTGGGAGCCAATGACGTCACCACCTTGTACATGTCTAGGATAGGCACCTCTGCTAGGAATGCCACTGATGATGCCTGTGCCTGAGTAGAGTGGGCCGTTACCCATGGGGGAGGAACTTTCGCTAGCTCATAGCAATGTTTGATACAGGCTGAGATCCAGGACGACAAGCATGGAGAGGACAGTGGTTGCCCCTTCATTCTATCTGCAACTGCTACAAATAGCTGGGAGGATTTGAGAAAGGGTCTCGTGTGGTCCAGGTACAAGGCTAAGGCCCTCCTTACACCCAGCGAGTGCACGTTCCTCTCCTTGTCTGTAGTGTGAGGCTTCAGGCAGAAGACTTGGAGGCATATGTCCTGGTTAGTGTGGAAATGAGGTATTGCCTTGGGCAAAAAAGCAGGTGGAGGCAGATCTGGACCTTGTCCTTAAAAAAAGACCATGTAAGGCCGGTTCGCCCTTAATGCCTTCAATTCCAACACCCTTCGGGCTGAGGTAATTGCCATTAAAAAAGCTACTTTCCATGAAAGGTACAGGAGCAAACAGGATGCTAAGGGCTCAAAGGGGCCCCCATCAGCCTTGATAAGGCCAGGTTCAAGTCCCACTGGGCCACTGGTGGGTGGATGGCTGGGAAAAGCCTGTCCAAGCCCTGATGAACCGCTTCACAGTGTGATCTGAAAATAGGGAGCTTCTTGCTGCGCCTTCATGGAAGGCCAAAATGGCTGCTGAGTGGACCTTGATCAGTACTGTGATGTGAGCCTCCTGAAGTAACCGCATGAATGTGCAAAAATCAGGTCAAGCTGCAAAACCAGGGGTTAAACCCCCAAACCACTGATGCGTATTACTTAAACCAGCCCCCAGTCAGTAACAAAACATGCTTCTGATTCCCCACTCTGGTCATCACCATGCAGAATAAAATAGAAACACCCCCTTTTATTGTACATCAGCTCCTCCGGTCCCCATCTAGCCACTGGGTCTCTTAAAGAAACAGGTTCTCCTGACCCCAAAGGGCCAGCCACATCACCCAGAACAGTATAGGCTTGGATCTTACCCAAAATATCACACTTCCAGCCAATCCTTTACTAACGACAACTATAGGTTTAATATAAAAAGAAAAAAAAACCAAAAAGAGAGATGTTAAAGGGTCAAATGATTTAGAGTCCATGTGAAGCAAGTCCTTGAAGAATTTTGAGTTTGCAGGTTAGTCCAAATCCTCTGGTGGACACCCAGCACCTGGGTGGGTCTCAGTCCTTTGTCCAGCTGCAGAAGAGTAGTTCCAGAGGAGGGTGTTGGTTGCAGACTGAAGACAAAATGGAGATGGAGTCACTGCCTTTTATCTCCTTGGGCTTTCCCCATGCTGTGTGCAGTTTTCTGCAGTTCAAAATGGTGTTGAGTCACATGGGCAAGTCCTAGTGGCTCGACAGGTTTCTCTTTGAACTCACTGTAGCTGGGAGCTTCCATAATGGGCCATTAAGGAGACAATGGTTTTGTAAAAAAAACCAAGGAGTCGTGTGTCACTCTAAGACTAACAGAATTATTTTTTGCATGAGCTTTCGTGGGAAAAAATCCCACTTCGTCAAATCCTTCAAAGATGAGTGAACTTACAGAATGGAATGAAAATAAATGCAAGGGGGTGTAAAACATAGGATCAAGTCATACAGTAACAGCAAATCAGAGCAGTTGTTAGGTTCAAACCATGGGAAGTCTGAAGTCAAATTAACTTTTGTAATGGGAAAAGAACCCATAGTCTCGATTAAGTCCTGCTTTCACAGAATTTAGCTTGCATATTAATTTGAGTTCAGCTGTTTCTCTTTGAAGTCTTGATGTCCCAGCCACATCTCTGATGACGGTCATTAACAAATCATTCACTGAGTGATTAGAAAGATGGAAGTGCTCAGCAACTGGTTTCTTTGTTTTGTGATTTCTGATATCAGCTATGTTCATTTATTATTTTGCGCAGCGATCATCCTGTTTGTCCAATGTATAAGGTGTTGGGGCATTTCTTGCACATGATGGCATAGATCACATTAGTAGATGAACAGGTAAATGAGCCTTTGATGGAGTAGCAGGCTTGATTAGGACCTATGATGGTATCTGTTGAGCAGATATGTGGGCAGACTTGGCAGCGTGGTTTGTTGCAGGGGTGTGTGCCTGCTTCAATGTTCCTGTTGTTAGATTTGTAGTTGCTGGTGAGTATCTGTTTAAGATTGGGTGGCTGTCTGTAGGCAAGGAGAGGTCTGTCTCCCAAGGCTTGAGAGAGAGAGGGATCATCTTTTTGAATAGGCTGTAGGTCCTTAATGATCTGTTGCAGAGGTCTGACTTAAGGGTTGTATGTGGTGACTAGTGGTGTTCTGTTGTTTTGTTTCTTGGGCCTCTCCTGTAGTAGATGACTTCGGGGAACCTGTCTAGCTCTGTCAGTTTGTTTTCTTACTTCCCCAGGTGGGTATTGTAGTTTCAAGAATGCTTGATAGAGATCCTCAAGATATCTGTCTCTGTCTGAGGGATCAGAGCAGATGCGGTTAAAGTTTAGGGCTTAGCTGTAGACAATGGAACGTGTGGCGTGTTTAGGATGTTAGCTCGAAGGATGTAGGTAACTATACCGATCAGTAGGTTTTCGGTACAGGGTGGTGGTGATGTGTCTAGCCCTGATTTGTACTGTAGTGTCAAGAAAGTGGATCTCCTGTGTGGAGTGTTCCAGGCTCAGTTTGATGGTGGAGTGGAAATTGTTGAAATCTCTGTGAAAATCTTCAAGAGCATCCCTGCCATGTGTCCGGATGATGAAGATGTCATCAATGTAGCGTAGGTAAAGAAGAGGTGTTTTGGGATAAGACTTGAGGAAACGTTGTTCTAAGTCGCCCATAAAGATGTTGGCATATTGTGGGGCCATGTGGATGCCCATAGCAGTGCCACTGATTTGGAGATATAAATGATCCTCAAATCTGAAGTGGTTGTGGGTGAACACAAAGTCACAAAGTTCAGTCACAAGCTGTGCTGTGGCATCATCTGGGATGGTTCTTCTAATAGCTTGTAATCCTTCCTTGTGTGGGGTGTCAGTGTAAAGAGCTTCTACATTCATAGTGGCCAGAATGGTGTTTTCTGGAAGTTCTCCAATGGACTGTATTTTCCTCAGGAAGTCTGTGGTGTCTTGAAGATAGCTGGGGATGTTGATAACATAGGGTCTGAGGAGGGAGTCCACATAGCCAGATAGACCGGCAATAAGAGTGTCAATGCCTAAGATGATGGGGCGTCCAGGGTTTCCTTTTTTTATGGATTTTAGGTAGTAGACAGAATATCCCTGGTAGGGGTTCTGCTGGTGTGCCTGTCTTCATTTGTTCCTGTACTGTCTTAAGGAGTTTCTTGAGTAGGCGTCGCAGTTCCTTTTGGTATTCCTCAGTGGGGTCAGAGGAAAGTGGTCTGTAGAATGTTGTGTTGGAGGAGTTGTTTATAAGCCTCCTGGTCATAATCCAATTTATTCATGACGACAACTGCACCTCCTTTGTCAGCCTCTTTAATGATAATGTCAGAGTTGTTTCTGAGGCTGTGGATGGCATTGCGTTCTGCAGGGCTGAGGTTATGATGTAAAGGATGTTGTTTCTCCATGATTTCAGCCTTGGCACAGTGGCGGAAACAATCAATGTAGAAGTCAAGTCTCTTGTTTCGACCCTCTGGAGGAGTCCATGAAGAATATTTCTTCTTGTAGTGTTTGGAGGAAGGTATCTGGGCGTCAGTGTGTTGATCTGTGGTGTTATGGAAATATGTTATGGCAATGGTTTTGTAGCCATCCTGCTTGGGAGTGCCTTGAGATCCAATAATTTGTAACACAAATAGATCAAACCTATTCCTAACTTCTAATACAGATGTGACATCTATATATAAACCATATAATCATTTCTAGTGGATTACAGCCTTTCCATTGGTGCCAAACATGGCATAACACATACAGATTATTGCAAATATGAAACACTAATATGAAAGATAATCATAAACAATCCCTTAGACCCAGGCAGCATCGCAGATGTGCTTGACAGGCCCTGTTGCTTGAGGTCCAAGAGGCAGTCCAGGACCAATGGGACTGGGGCTGAGGGAGTGATAACCTCCTTGTCTCCTGCCCTCCCATTTTGCTTGGTAGGTGGCTCTGGCTGAAGGTTTCCTGCTATTGAGGAGGACTTCCTGCACCCAGAGAGAGCACTAGCATTCACCCCTGGTCAGCCATGGAGGTACCACACCTTGCAGTGTAAGGCCTGGAGTTGGGATGCCTGAGCACCCCTTGGTTCTGTGTGAGCAAGTCCGGGTACCAGGGCAGAGGAATCAGTTCCTTGACCGACAGGGTTAGCAGCATGGGGAACCAGTGCTGCCGTGGCCATTCCGGCACAATCAGAATCACTTCTGCTCTGTCATGTTTTATTTTCAGAAGCACTCTGTGCACCAGGGGTGTTGGAGGGAAGGCGTAGCATAGACAGTTCAACCACAAAATGAGAAAGGCATCTGCTGTTGATCCTGTGCTGCGGTTCTGGAATAAGCAGAATCTCCGACCCTTCCGGCTGACCTCTGACGCAATGAGATCCACTTGGGAGAGTTCCCCACTGATGGAAGATCTCCCTCAGTACATCCATTCAGATCAACCACTCGTAAGGAAGGAGCTTCCTGTTGAGGCTGTCCACCAAGATGTTCTGCAAAACCAGCAGGTACAACGCTGTCAGGCGAATTGAGTGATGGATATAGAACTCCCAGAGGTCATTGGCTTCTTGGCATAGAGTGGAAGAACGAAATCCCCCTTGTATGTTTATGTAGTGCATGGATATGGAGGTGTTTTTCCGCTTGCAACCACTGGCTACGGGTTTGGAGCTTGCCCAGGTGTGCTCCTCAACCCATATCCGATGCAGCTGTAACCAGGTGCTCTGAGGGTTGTGGCCTTTAGAACGGCACTCCTTTGCACAAACTGCTGGTTCCACCACCACTGCGGGGTTCACACAACACGAGGGGGAAGGCAGACCAGAGTGTCTAATGGGTCCTGGGATAGGCAGTACACAGAGGCCAGCCAGGACTGAAAGGGTCACAGCCATAGGTGAGTGAATTCCACCACGTACATGGACGATGCCATATGGCCTAGGAGCCTCAAGCAAGTCCGAACCGAGGTGAGATTGTAGTCCCTCAGCTCCTTGATGAAGTTTGCAATGGCCGAGAACCGGCTTGGGGAAGAGATGCCTGCACCTCCCTCGAGTCCAGAGTGGCTCCAAAAAACTATATACTGTACCAGGGTCTGTGTAGATTGCTTCTCATTCAGCAGAAGGCCAAGGTCGTTAAACATGGACTGCACAACTCGTAGGTGTACCCGAACTTCTTGCTGGGAGCGGCCTTTCACCGACCAGTCATCCAGGTAAGGAAATACCTGAATCCTTTGTCTTTTGAGAGTGGCCACTATGACTGTGAGACACTTGGTAAAAACCCAAGGTGCTGCTGCCAAGCCAAATGGGAGGACTTGTGAACTGAAAATGTCTCCGCCCCACCAGAAACCGTAGGAGACGTCTGTGGGATGGTAAGATTGCTATATAACAACAGGTGTCCCTCAGGTCGAGGGCAGCGTACCAGTCCCCGGGTTCCAATGATGGGGTGACAGAGGTCAGGGAGACCATGCAGAATTTTATCTTGTGTAAAAGTTTCTTCAGTCTCCTCAGGTCTAAGATAGGCCTTAGGCCTCCCTTTGATTTTGGGACCAAAAAGTAACGGGAGTAGAAAACTCTGCCCTGACAATCCACTGGTACTTACACTGCTCCCATGGCGATGAGGGAATGTTGTTTTCCAGTAGACGTTTTTGAGAGGGGTCCCTGAAGAGGGACAGGAGGGGTGGGGTAGGCGAGAGGTGGAGGAGAACTGAAGCGAATATTCCCATTATATCGTGCGCAGGAACCACTGGTCCAAGGTGATGCTGGACTATGCACGATAACATCAGGAAAGTCTGTCCCCAAAGGCGAAGGAATCTGAATATGGGACTCATATAATGCCCTTGGGCATACCCTCAAAAGCTCTTATTTGCGGGTTGATTGCATGTTTGATGTCTGCCCTGGCCTGAACTGCCTGTTATTTGTGTGATGGTTTCTATGGCTCCTGCGACACGAAGAGCTTAGTTTACCGATAATCTCGAATGGGATGCAGGAGTATGAAGCCCCAGTGACTTCAGCATCACTCGGGAGTCCTTAAGAATCTAAAATTTGGCGGCTGTTTGTGTTGAGAAGAGCTCTGGACCTTCAAACAGTAGGTCTTGAATTGTTGCCTGAACCTCTTGAGGGAGTCCTGATGCCTAGAGCCACAAACTACTTCTCATTGTATTTTCCAACACCATGGTTCAAGTGGTGGCATCTGCTGTGTCCAGGGCTGACTGTAACAATGCTCTTGTGACCTCTTCCTTCCTTGACCATTGCAGACAGCTCAGTTTGACTATCCTGAGGCATGGCGCTCAGAAACTTCTCCATGGTTGACCAGGAGTTAAAGCACAGCGACTGAGTATGGCCTGCTGGTTGTTGATCCTTAGCTGCAGACTCCTGGCAGAGTAAATCTTTCTACCAAACAAGTCCAATTTTTTTGTGTAGTTTGACCTGGGGGTTTGGCGTTGGTGCCCCTGGAGTTCCCTTTCGTTGGCAGCCACCATGAATAAGGAACCCGGGATGGGTGGATGTAGAAATGTTCGGTCCCTGGATGGAATGAAATACTTGTGCTCCATTCTTTTCACTGTCCAAGGGACAGAAGCTGACATTTGCCAGAGAGTGTTTGTGGTTTGCCTTATGGTCTTGATCAGGGGAAGGGTGACCCTTGCCAGACCTTCCGGGACCAAAATGTCCACCATAGGGTCAGCGTCCTCCATGATTTCTGCTTGCAGACCCATATTGTGGGCCACCTGCCTGAGCAATTCCTGGTGTGCCTTGCTATCATCCAGGATGGACACTGGGGTAGAGCTTGCCACATCTTCGCCTTGTATACCCTTTTGGGTCCGGGAGCCCGAGGAACGAGGTTCTGCTGGTTGGGGGGCACTGTTGTCCCTTAGAGTCTCCGTTGCCATCAAGCATGGGTCCTAGTGCTCTCCTTCCTGAGAGGCACTTGCAGCTGACAAGCACTGAAGCTTAAGACCCTGTGGAAATGTAGGACCTGCTTGCCTGGGTCTGGTGATAGGCTCAAGGCGGCCAAAAGGGCCACTGCGGTGGTCCTTGTCACTGCTGCCACAGCGATGGCTTGAGGGGTGGCTCCTTCTCCTCTGTCTACTGCCTTTGCTGAATCATGAGGCTACCAAACCTTCCTCTGCTCCCAAGGAGAACTGGCTTCGTGGCGACCAGGAAGGCGTGCTGCTTGGCACTGGAGACCGGTGCCGAAAATGCTGCACAGGATCTTCTGAAAGCAGAGCTGGGTCTGGTGACTGGTACCGAGGTGCCCCTGCTGCTGTGGCAACCATGGGCAGTACCGGGGAGCAGTGCTGCTGTGTAGAGCGAACCAAGGCTTCCTGTATCCCTTGCTGAGCCTGGGGGGAGTGAGATCTGGGCCTCTGTATTGGCGGTGCTGGGCTGCGGCATCAAGGAGGCTGTGGCTTTAGCGGCATGGGCTTGCCTTTTGGCTGTACCGAGGTTTTCAGTGCCGATGGTACCTGTTTCGGGTCCAGTGCTGTTTGCTCTATCAGCTCCCCGGCCGCTTTGGAAGTCTTAGGGGAGAAGGGAAGCTGCAAATCCTCTTCCAGAATGTCCCTGATTGGGGACATTATGGAAACCAGACTTGACAGACACCCCCCCCCCCCCCCGGGGCCCGGCGTTGACGGTACTGGTGGGAGCAGTGCTGGGACTGAATAGCCCATCCTGGGACCCACTAGCTTTGCTGCTGTGGAGAGCCCTTTCTCTTCTCTTCAGTGCTGAAGAGTGGGACCCATGCCGGTGTTCACCTCAAGGCGGCGCCACTGGTGCCGGGTGCCAGAGTCCTTGACTCGTGCTGTGGGGGGCGCACTCTGTACCAAAGCTGCCTTGCTCGAGCCTGAACCCTCCACTTTGGCTGGCCAGAGGGCCGCCTTCATCATGAGGAGTTTTAGTTTCTGCTCCCTCTTCTTTTGGGTGTGGGGTTTAAAACTTCTGCAGTTTGCACTTGTCTCTGAAGTGCGACTCACCCAGGTGCCTCAGATGAGATGAGTGTGGGTTGTCTGTTTGCATAAACTTCTTGCAAACGCCGCAGGTTTTAGTGCCTGGCATGGCCAGGCAAAGGCTCTCAGGGATCAAGAGTCCTCTGAAGATCTTCTATCTATTAGCTGCAGTAAGACAGTAAGAATCCTAGGACTGTAAACATTGATAACTAATGAAGAACACTAGGGGGTAGCTAGCTGTAAGCTGGAGAACACTGCTCCAATGACCGTCAGGGCAGAACGAAGGAACTGGAGGGCTAAAGGGTCAGCTGAGCTATATATAGGAGGCAGCAGGGCACCCCTGGTGGCTGCAGTCAACCCTACAGGTAGCCTAGGGGAAAATTTTCTGGCAATCCATGCACAAGGTGCACGCACACCTGGGCTGGAACTGACATGAGCAATCACTCGAAGAAAAAAACAGTGGTGCCTTCAGCATTGACTGTTACCTGCAATGGACGACCATGGGTCCAGCGTCAGGGGGGTTACAGGCTTTCACCCGGCGCAGGAAGGCTAAGATGGGGGTGGGGTACTCTGGCACCCCATGATCTGGCCATGCCATAAACTGGAACTGCCGTAATTCTCGCTTTTCACTGGAGCCATTCTGCCAAGGAGCCAAGACATGAAGGAGCAGAGCATGAGAAGAACTTTCTGGCGGACTCAGCCATTTAATGTGTGTTTAAACACGCCCACACTTCCAACCTTCAAAAGCCAGATGGCCAATTACCCTGTCAGCCTGTCCCTCAGTGACCTAGCCATGCCCCGGGGCCCAGTAGGGTGGGGAGAGGGAAGCATGCTGAAGGCATACAGCCAAGACAGGAGAAAACACCATGTGCATCATATCAATGTGGATCGCACTACAGAGCAGGGGAACAGCCCTCAGCACTGGCACTAAGTGCTGTGCAAGGGTGGGCCAGGATCCATACCCCCAGTTGGGTAAACTGAGGTACAAAGCCATGGGTGGGGGTTGTCTCTGCTCTCACCACTCCACTGACGTGATGCCTCAAGGGGCAGGTGGCGGCTGGGTAACCTGTCCCATGATGGACCGGCCACACACACAGCTCTAGGTGGGAGTCAGATGGCCAGCCAAAGGTCACCCCTAGCAGTGCCCAGTGCTGTTAGCTCCTACACAGGGCCACCACCTGCTGGGGTGCAGTACCTAGGCTTCAGTCACAGCTGGTGCAAGGCCTGCACTGGGATATTCCGGCATGCCTAGGACTGTAGCAGACATGGCAGGCCACTGCCCCTTTGCATTAGCAATGGCCACAACCTGTAAAGCTCCCTAGCAGCAAATGTGCACAGCAGAGGGGGAGGCAACCTGACCTGGCTACAAGCCAGCCATTGCCTCACTGGGCGTGCTATGTGCAGCCTCTGCACCAAGGGAGCCACGCATGGACAGACTAGCCCTAATGTGCTAGGATGTGGGGCACAGCCATCACCCAGTTGGTACCTTATACAGCGCAAAGGTCCGGACAGTGTAGGTAGCCAGTTCGACTGTGTCCAGCAGGGTCACCTGGATCATTCCGTAGGTCTCTGTGCCCCGCCCTGGCCAGTACTGGTCACACTTTACCTGCAGCACAGCAGAGAAGGGACAGATGGGTCAGGGCTTGGGACTGGCAAGAGGATTTTTAGGGGGGATCTCCTGGATGCGGGATCTCACGCAAGCACCTTGTGCTGGGTCTCGGCTAACCAGCCCTCTGGGTGGAATGCACGTCCCTGGGGCAGCACTCACAACGAGCCCCCAAGGTGCACAGTCCTGACAGCACATTTTCCACAGAGAGTTTTGCTTCTGGGAGAGCTGGCATGTGCAGGGATGACCAGGGAGGCAGCCTGCCTGGCGTGCAAAATGCAGGGAAAGCAACAAAGAGGCTAAGGGACACGAAGCAGAGGAGCTCTGATGCATAAAGCAATTTCTCCCCCCTGTAATTTTCTGTTGTCTGCCTGCTCTCTGGGAAGATTGGTGTCTGCAGAGGAGCGTGTGCAGCCTCTCAGTCCGGCCCCACCTCCCCATCTGCGGGAGCCCACCTGGAACCTACAATCCTCTCCTCAGGATCCCGCTGGGACAACGCCCTGCCCACAGGGATGGCTGTAGGCGTGAAGATGAGCCCTGCAGGGAGTCACCGACCTCGGCTCAAAAGCAATTTCCTCTGTCACCAGCTAAGCATCAGGCAGTGAATTGAGAGTAGAGAGTCTCCCCTTTAAAGGTGTTGGTGAGAGACAAAAACAGCCAGCGACCGTGTCATGGTACCTGTCCTCCAAAGAACAGGCTATAACAAGCTGATGGGTGTCTCCTCCAGGCTGGGAGGAAAGCAGCAGCAGCCCCAAGCTGAGGTGCAGCTCAAAGGCTTGGCTTTGTGGGGTGAGTGCATAGCTCTTCTGCAGCTCTGCCACCCGCTCCCCAGGTACCCCACGCCAGCAGTGGTATCCCCTCCTGTGGCTCGCAAGGTGGTGACAGCTCCCAGTGCGCAGCGCTCCACGCCCAGTGCTTTTTGTGCTGCAGCTTGCACGGAAGGCTGCCCCAGGGGCCAGGCTGGGTGCATCCTGTGGGGTGTCCAGATGACGTTCCGCCAGGTGCCTGGGCCTTTCAAATCAGCCATCTCATCGCTCTACAGTGCGGGACCTCACAGGTGACTCCGCCATAGATGCAGATTCAGGCTCATGCCCCAGGCTGGAGCCTGTTTCCCCTTGTGGCTTCCATAAGAAAGGGCACATCGGGGAAAACTGCCCACCCTCCTGGTCTTGCACTCAGCCTGGAGACCAGTCTGCCTTCCCACAGTCCTAGCCCCCGCTGTGCATTGGCTCTGCCCCCAGACAGCTCCCACAATGCCGATTCACAGACTATGCAATGGCCCTGCACCACAGTAGAGCCAGAGGGACTGGTCAGGGTGCCTGCTGTGGGCACCACCCAACAAAGACAGGGTTACAGGCTTCTGCCCATGAGCCTTTGGCTGTTTCTCTTCTGCCCCCTCAATCTCATAGCCTTCGTTCCATCGTCCCATCACAGCTGTCTCGTCCTCCCCTCCCTCCACCTAATGGTTCCACAGGGGCCTCTTGGTTACTTTGCTCTGTGCTCCCACACCAGCCTCACCCTCAGCATGCCTCTCCATCCCCATCCCACCTGTCCTGGGCACCAGCTCCCCTTCCCTTCCCCCATCCAACCTGCCTGGGGCACCAATTCCCCACCACTTCCCCAACTTGGCCATTTGCACAGTTTGGTTTCTAGCAGCTGCCTCCTATTTGTCATCTCCCAGCCTTGGTCCCTACTTAATTCCACACCTGACTTGCACTGGCAGCTGGCAGCCACTTAGCTGAAAAGAGGAAGACTTCATTCCCACTCACATGAGCCATGCAGGACCTGAAGTCCCACCATAGGAGCAGGACCATCAGCCATGCTTGTCAAGAAACAGTGACTGGAATTGCTCACTGTGTTTACAGCACATGTGTGGGAAGGCAAACAGTGAGTGGAATT
The DNA here is from genome assembly GCA_007922195.1 of Podocnemis expansa. Lineage (NCBI taxonomy): Eukaryota > Metazoa > Chordata > Testudines > Podocnemididae > Podocnemis > Podocnemis expansa. The sequence goes on along the minus strand of ML682035.1, from coordinate 1,390,039 downwards.
AGAAATCACTGGAGCACTGCTGTGGAAAAGACAGCACCACAGACAGGGTGGGCTGGAAGCAGCTGACAGTTCACAGAGGAAAGGACACCAAAAATGGCTCAGGGCTGATGGCCTCCTGGGTTTTTCAGTTTGATCTCAGGCAGGGGCTGGCCACGATCTCCCTCCTAGCCTGCACTGCCTGAGGAGAAGCTGAAAGGAACTGGGGCTCCAGGCTCTCCAGATGGCCAGTGCAGCGTGTGTGCAGAGACCCAGCCCTGCATATACGTGGGCTCCCTCCTCTGGGCTCAGAGGCCTGGCTGTGCAGCGAATGAAGCTGAGCTCCCAGCCGGCACCTTCTACCTGCAGCCTGAGCCCAGTGCGACTCCCAACCCCGGAGGAAGTGAACCCTGGCTAATCAAAGCCGGATTCGCACTCTCTTTAGAGCTGCTGCCATCCCTCCCTGCCTGCCTGCAGTCTTCCCCACAGTGGAGCCGCAGCTGAACAAGCATGGCCCCCAGCTGTAGGCTGGAGCCAGCAGTTCTGCTGCTCACTGCTGGCTGTGAACCTCCTTCCCTCCGTCCCTCCCGCCTGTCCCCTGCATGTGGGAACCATGGAGCTGCTACTGCACACACACAAACCAAACTTGCACAGCCCTCTGCGAGGGTTTCCAGCAGCGCCTGGGCTGGTAATTGAAAATTATTTATTCATGACTAGATAGGAGTCAGGCACATTTTCTGCCAAATTTACCCATAATGTTTATGCCCTGTTTTCAAGCTCTGTAAATTTTATGCTGAAGCCGATGCACTGTGGCACTAAAGCAGAGAAGAGAGACGGTTTCTTCCGGCAGCGCTCGCTTCTCATTAAAGATGAGGAACCAGCCAATCTCCTGAACAGACAGTTACCACCAGTTTTGCTGAGCAGCCCCCTCCCACGTTGGAAAGGCCCAGCTGCCACAGCAAGCAGCCAGGGCCCCGCTGCCTCCACAGCCAAGGGACGAGTCCCCATCAGGAAGAGTTGCTAGTCAGGCTGTTTGCCCTCCCTGCTCTGGCGCTGCTGTCTACAAAGTGGAAGGTGGGAGCCACAGGTTGATATCCATGTGGCGGCTGTAGCCATTTGGGCTGGGCTCTTTGTGGGCTTGCAGAAGACAGCAATGTTGTCTCCATGCATGCATAGGAAGAGCCATGGCTCAGCGCCTGAGCAAACCAAGCTAGCACATGTGTTTCTGGACTGCCACAAGTGATTCTGAACTGGACCGTAAAGCTTTGCAGGCAGTTAGACTGAGCCAACCAGCCGTTTCGTAGAATCACAGAACATTTGGGTTTCAGGTGACCTCATGAAGCCATTTAGTCCAACCCCCTGCTAAAAGCAGGGCTATTCCCACTAAATCATGCCAGCCAAGGTTTTATCCAACTGGGTCTTAAAAGTTTCCAAAGATGGAGATTCCACCACCTCCCTAGGCAACCCTTTCCAGTGCTTCACCACCCTCCTGAGAAAATTTTTCCTAACATCCAACCTAGACTTTCCCAGCTGCAACTTGAAGCCATTGCTCCTTGCCCCACCTCCAGCCTCACCTGCCTACAGCATCAGCTCCCCTCCCTGTCCATCTCCCACTGGAGCCCAAGATGAGCACTAGAGAGCAGTGGTAGCTTTTGGAGAAGGCAGTGGGGGTGGGAAGAAGGAGGAGAAGAAGCCAGTGGAAGAAGCTGAACATGATGGACTGGATTCCAAATGGAGGGGGACAGAGGTCTGTCCCCAGAGAGCACTTGGAGAGGAAATGCAATCCCTTGACCCCTGCCTGCCCCCTCACTACCTCCAGCACACCCATTTGCATCTTTTCCTCACCTGAACCAGCTGTGTAAGGTGTAAACAGTCTCAGCAAGGAAGCACCACGCACCCTGTCCAGTGCAAGCTATTGTGCGCTAATAAATGTCTTGCTGTGGGTAACTGTATTCAGCCCTGCTCCTGGGTTCTGCCTCCCTGGGCCTGTCAGTGGTGATGGGAAGGGCTCTCTTGCCTGGCCAGAGCATCTCTCCTGGGCAGAGGGATGGTGCTGCCCAGCTGTGTTTGGTCACCACCTGCAGCTGAGATTGCATGTGGTGATGGCAGCAGCTTAGCTCCTCGTGGCCTGTTGCAGAGACCTGGCCAGCCAGGTGCACTGCTTCCAGGCCAGAGAGCAACGTCACAGTGTGTGCGCAATAGGGATAACACATGGCCTAGTGGCAGGGATTGATGAGGCACACAAGCACTGCCAGGGGCCAGAGAAACCCATTATCACAGTCAAGTGCATGCTTCCACGTGGCTTTTGACCTCCATGATGAGCTGAGACACTGCCTCTGTTCACAGTGGCCGTTGCGAAGCTGCAGCTCCTCCTGGCAGGAAGGCGCCTCTTGGCCAGGGCTGGAGCTCCAGCAGAAGCTCCACGGCTCCCTTTGTTTGCTTGCCCTGGTGTGTCAGTCCAGCGTCAGGAGACGCGTTACTGGGCACGTGCTGCAGGGCCGGCAGGGGGCACAGAGCCCACACACACTTCTGTCTCTAGAAAGGGATGGATGTTTCCCAGTGCAGTGCTGACCTGGTCTCAGCCATCGGGAGGAAGCTGGAAGCAGTGGCTGCATTGGCCATGCTGGGCCAGCAGTTCACTTTGCCAGATGCCAAGCTCTCTCTCTTCACATGCTCAGGCCCCAGCCTGGGCAGCATGCAGGGCCTGCTAATGCCCCAGCTTCACCCGGGAGGGGAGAGCACCCACAATCCTGTTAGATGAACCCCAGCTCTCTGTTCTCCCTGCTCTGGACCCAGCCTCTCTGGTTACAAACAGGCCTTTTCTGGTGAGGGTGCACTGGCCCTCTGCCTCCGGTTGGCATGGCAACATAAAATATTCTGCAGCCTTAAAGCTCACAGCTCACATCTTACTGTTCAAAGGAAAGTGAAGCCTGAGATGCAGGGCCTCCGTCTGCAGACAGGAGGTTGGGGAGAGGCAGCACCTCTGGCTAGGAGTGCTCAGGTCTCAGGACAGTGAGGCAGAACCTCTGTCACAGAGAGCAGAAAGTCCTCTACTGCAGTGCACAGACAGCCGTGCTTTGCATTCCCAGCACCACAAGGCCAAACTCAGCAGCATGCCTGGATCATTCCTGCAGCTCTGGGGTCAAATTAGTTCAGTCATTGCAATGAGCTCCCACCAGCAGTTCTGCATCGCTGGGGATGATGCGGCCTTTCTGGGCTGCTGAACGCTTACAGCCAGGGGCATCACTGAGCAGGAAAAACGGTCTGGCCCCACCCCCACCGCATGTCCCTGCCCTGAGCCTGATCCTGGAGCCGGACTGAGCTCCTCCCACTGGCAGCCTGGCCTGGACGTGGCCCCTGCTGCTGCCAGCCAGTAGCAGGTGGCCCCAGTCTGGACGTGGCTCCTGCTGTTCCCTGCTGTGCAGGCTCTCCCATGCAAGCCTGGGGTCACCCCTGCCCCAAGCAGAGCTTTTTCCCACATGGTGCCTGCATCAGGTGAGCTATGCTCCTCTGGGTCGCTGAATAGTGCCCATCCCTCCCTGACCTCATCCCATACAGAGAGAAGCAACCATACCCTGGACTTCTCCTCCAGCCGGGTCATCATGACAACAGTGGCTGTCCTCTGTTCCCACACCATCCTCCAGAAGTCACTGAGCGTCTCAGGCAGGGGCCCCTGGGTAGCAATGTAAGCATTCTGCTTCCGGTACCCATCGATGTAGTTAGCATTGATGTAGTCACTGCCAGGCACCCCTAGAAAGACAAGAGAGATGTGGTACTCGGGGAGCGGTGCTAAGTGTATGGAGGGAGGCCTGACAAACCTCACCATGGTACACGGCACCTGTGCAACGCTGAGCAAGTCCCTCCCCAGAGAGCTGCAAGGGCCTCTTTCAACTAACACGTTACTGGAGCAATCAGGCAACCTGAAAGCAGAAACAGCCACCATCTTGCACACAAACAGCTGTTCACAGGAAGGATATTAAGGAGCGTGAATAGCCCCAAGTGACAAATTGAAATGATGGTCAGAAACTTGCTCACTATTTGTTAGGGTCTTCCAGCACTTGGCAAAAAGCTTTGCTGATGTTAGTTTCACACTCATTCATGTCTATTTGCAAAGGGGAAGATGTGAAAAGCTGCCTCTCTTACAGGCCTCAGCATGCTGCCCAGAGCAGGTAGCATCCTCCTTGCCCATCATCTAGCTCACCCACTTCTAAGTCTCTGTGTGCTCACCCCATCCATGCATCTGCACATGCAGCCCCTATAGGAAGCAACCCTGCCCTCACATCAGGGGTGTTGCTGGCGCCTGGCACACGGGGCCCGTGCCCCAAAAGCTGGTGCCAGTGGCCTGGGTCCTGGCAGGGCCCTGCCTCTCCCGGTCTCTGGCCAGAGATCTGGGGCCCAGCCACCCATGGCAGCGGTGGCTGCTTCTGGCCCCTTCAAAGGCCGGGCGACTCCACAGCTGCGGCTGCTGTTCCCCATGCTGTCCCCAGTCAGGGGCATGACCTGTGGGCAGGGGGCGTGGCCTGGGCCTGTGCCCCCGGACATTCTCTGGGGCAGCAATGCCCCTGCCTCACATGTTCCTGTGGTGCAAAGCACGTGCCTGGACAGGCCTTAACAAAACCAAACACCACTGTGCTGCTACTGAAATAAATGCAGTAAGAGTCCACCCTGGAGCCCCATGTTAGAACAGGCTCAGTGGGACCGCAGAGCTGCCCAGCACTGGACCCAGCACAGCAGGGATTCCTGGAAGCCCCCAGGGAGGACAGACTCCCATTTCCCTGAAAGGAGGCTGAGAAATAATTCCCTCCAGGCAGAACTTCCTGCAGATTCCCAGCAGCCTTCAGCAGAATGGGTGGCAGAGAAGCCTGGAGGAGGGGACAAAGCAGCCAGTCCTTGACCTTAACCCAAGTTTTGTTGGAGAGGGGCTGGGCCTCCTTCCCCCTTGGCAGGGCTGGCTAGTGCCGCTGGACTTCTCTCTCTGGCTGCAGCCTCCTGTAGGAAGGAGAGGGTGCAAACAGGGACCTTTGGGAATGGCTCGGACACAGCCTAGCCACAGGAATTAAGTCGCTCCAAGAAATGAAATCTTGTTGTGCAGAGCCCAGCCAGCCTCAGTAACTGGCTTCTGACTGGCAGGAGTCAGCCAGACAGGAGCTCCACGCTGGCCACAGGGAGGAATAAAAAGGCCACTGGTGACGCTCCACCAACAGCACAGCATTCGAAAGGCCGGACAGGGCCTCGTGTGCACTGCCATCCACTTCCCCACAGAGCTCCACCCAGTGCACTGCATTAGCTGGGATGCCTCAGGCATTCAGCAGGCCATGCTGAGAGGAGTTTCCTTGGGGCCACTGACAGCGCGGGCCTGCCTGGTGAGCCATGGATGTGGGTGCTGGCATGTAGTGCTCTGCATATGAGAGCTGCAAAGCAGACACCAGCAGACTGAAGAGCTGTGTGTCCTTCTACACACAGTGCTGGCAGAGGGACTAGGACGTCAGCACAGGGCCCAGGCCACTCACCCGGCTATGTCAGGGTGTAAAAGGCTGTTGGGCTTGGCCATGGGGACAGGGACACAGATGCAATCTCCCTCACCTGCTCTGCCCAAGTTCCACTGCTAGGGACACTCAAAACCGAGACAAGCCCAAACCCTGAGGCATGTCCACCAGGGAGCAGTTGTGCCTCGGCCCCATGATGGGGACGGATGAGAGCTGGAACTGTCCTGTTTTTATGTGGTCCTTAGGCCATGGCCAGCTGGAGGTGTGGCTCAAAGAGGAACATGGTTGCCCCCATTCATCCAGGTCCATGTGCAAGGGAGAAGGTGGCCAGAGGAGCAAGCAAGCTGGCAGCCCCACTGCACAAAGTGAAGGATTCCTTCGTGACTCCTGGGAAGGCAGGCCACGCAGTCTGTGACAACTAGCTCCTGAGGCCAGGAGTGGTCCCTCTCCAGGGCCCTCAAACCAGCCCCTCTCACACCCCAGAACAACGTACAGTGCTGCTGATAGATGGCACTGCTGGCCTGTGGGGAACTGACCTCACAGGCTGTGGGTGCCTGGCCAGGTGAGCGGCTCATGGGCCCGGCTTAGACAGCTGGGCACTGGCAGGACAGAGAGCAGCTGGGGCATTGCTGGGGGAGCAGCAGTTGTGTGTCTGTTTTGCATCCTTCACCTGGGAGGTGTAATTGCAGGACTGGGCGCCCGAGTGCACTGCTGGGCTGCATGCAGCCACTGCCTAGATGTTGGGCCATTCCTGTGCAGCCACATGCACACGTCCCCTCACCCATTTGCCCTCCCACTGATCGCACTGCACCAGTGCAGTAAGCATGTTTCACTGCCACTACAATGACGCCCAACCAACTGCTTTCCATGCCAGCCCCTCCAGCCCCGTTGGAAAAGCCAACCCTGCCCAGACCCCACTCTCACCATCGAGGGAGGTCAGGATGACACGTGAGTGGTCGTAGGCGATCACATTTGCATAGCGGTTTTTTGGTTTATTCACTTCCAGGTTGGAGTTCTCCCAGGTGAATTGCTGCCCTGGATCGATGGACTGTGGGAGAGAGAACAGGTTGTTACTGCACTTCGGCCAGCGGCGGAGACGCACCCTTCCCTTTCCCCTCCCTGCCACCCAGCTGCACCAGGCCCTGGAGGAGCCAGGCGCTGTCTGCCCCAGTGCTCAGCTGAGCCCAGCCTTGCAGCCACTGGCAGGTCACTGAAACAGTCTCTGCTGGGGCATGAGTAGGGCTGGCTGGTGCAATTGGGATGGCCTCCATCTCCCAGCCTAAATTACTCCACCAGAGCCCAAGCACACAGCCTTGGCAACCCCAGTGGTTTTACTGGGCACCGAGCTGCAACCAGAGCCTCTTTTTTCCAGGGTTAGATTCTGTAAAGAACATCCTGCGAGAGAGTAAACAAGGCATGAACAGACATGACACCTGACATGTTATTAGTTGCTGCTCCAGCTACTTATGCAACACAGCCATCTCTCTGTTCAGCTAGTGGTGGGACAGCAAACCATGAACTGGAGACATGGTCACAGAGTTGGGTACAGAGCCATGCTGGCTGGGATGGACGAGCACAATCTCGCCTGTGTTGCTCCCTCAATGCACTCAACACAGCTCCTCTGCTGCAGGACCTGCTGGGCTCTGTGACATAGAGAAGACAAGTGGTGGGACCTGCCCCACGGACTGGGCTGGCCCATTTGCTGCGGGGCTGAAATCCTCTTGCCCTTCACATGCACAGCAGTCCAGAAAATGAAAACCAGCCCCAGACACACAGCTCTCTGAGCTACAATGGTCAAAGTCTGCCTCATCCCAACCCCTGGGCTGGGCAGACGCACAGAAGAGTGGCTCTAATTATGCCATGACATGCAAGTTGTTTCACCAGCCTCATCAAATAACTATGCCCTAGCTCACCCACAAAATAGGAGCTGGATCTAGGAATCATGGGGGAGATTCCATGGCCCAATGCAGGTGGTCAGGCCAGAGGACATTAGTGGTCCTTATCAGCTATGAACAGACTGACCTTTGGCTGCTTGCAGGGGCCATCAGGCTTGAGAGAGCAGCATCTCTTGCTCACTCAGGGGAATACATGCCAGTCTGTGTGATCATTCGTGGTACTGCCCTTCAATCAGCATCAAGGGTGAGGTTGCTGGGAGCACGCTAAAGACTGCCCAGGGTGGCCTGTCTCATGAAGGGGTTTGGTGCCTGGTGGCAGCACAGGGCACAGATCTTGCCTCGCAGCCCTGGACTCTGAGCAGTGCGTCTCCCACACCGCAGCCCTGGAGGCAGCACAGTCCCCCTACAGGCAGGGATTTCACAGGGCCTATCAGCTAGGCTGTGGCACCCGAACAAAGCTAATAAGAGGTTTGGGAAGTGCAGATGGTAAATAGATGTTTCCGACAGAAACCCTGTAATCTTCTATTATCAGCATAATGAGCAGTCGCAGCAGCACACAACTGCGCCATGGCTAGGATGTGGGCGCCGAGAATGCCCACACCCAACTCATGAATACGGCTCTGTGCTCCTGCTGGAAACCGGCCTGTTCTGTGGCTGCTCGGCAGCAAACACTCCTCATAACAATACGCCTCATAACACCATCAGAATGGAAGCAGAATTGGTGACTCAAAATTGTGTGTGAGAAATTAGGCGTAATTGGTGTCCAAAATAAAGGGAGGACAGGAGCTATATCACCAATGACTGCCTTCTGTGGTCATAAAGATGCCTCAGGGAAGAAAAAAAAAGGCTGCTAGAATGAGCTTTGCCATCACAACCACCACCCGAGCACCTCCTCAGAGCCTCTGCTCCTTCATCCCAATCCTGAAGGCTGTTGTGATGTGCTCAGGCCACAGAAAGGAGCCAGACTCACCTTCATCTCTGCTCCCTGACTCCAGAAATATCCTGAATACTACCCAAGACAGGCATTTCTGCCAACCCTCTCTGCCACCACCTTTTCCTTCTGGTCTAGTTACTGTCTGGCTTAGCCAGCCAAGATTGCATCTTATATAGCAGTGCCGAGATTCTGCATCCAGACAGGCAGCTAACAGCAATGCCCTGTGTAGCCCAATACCCTTATGAGTTTGCCAGGTCTCAGTGTGGCTGATATGACCAGCTGTGGGCTGGGTCTGTGTTTTCCCTACACTGAGAAGGCAAGTGAAAGTCAATGGCAGGGGCAGAAGCTGCATCCTCTCTCTCTGGTGTTGTGGTTTCTCCCATTGTGTGTATTCATCCTGTTTGCCTTCCAGGACTGAACTTCAACAGCAAAGGTGACTCTAGTCCACCTGCAAGAACTTCCCTCTTCCCCATCTGTGATGGCACATCAGTAGTTCCAAAGGGGCAGCCGTGTTAGTCTAGTTCAGTAAAACAAACAAGAAGTCCTACGGCACTTTTAAAGACTAACAAATTTATTTTTTGCATGAGGTTTTGTGGGAAAAAAATCCTACTTCATCAGCTGCTTTGTAAGTTCCCCATCTTCAAAGCATCCGATGAAGTGGGATTTTCTCTCACAAAGGCTCTTGTGATAAATATATTTGTTAGTCTTCAAAATGACTCGTTTGTCATTCCAACAGTTGTTTCCTTCTAACAGCTCTCCTCCATGGGGAAAGGGAGCCAGGTAAGACATTACAATGAAAGGCTCATTCCGTACCTTTACGTTTCCAGTGTCTGAACTGGTTTCCTGTACCTTTCCAAAAAGGATGTTGTCCATGGTGCTAAACCTTGAACCTCGTTTATCTCTTTAACGTTGGACAGCTTCTGGGTCACGTTAAATCCTCTGACTCTTTGGTTGCCTTCGTTCCACCTACGTTAATACAGCAGGATGCAGGGGGAGGGTATGCTGGTACATGTCCTGCTGGAGAGGGCCATTGGGGGTGCCGTTCTGGACATGGTGGGGCCATGGTGGGTGAAGGATGCAGGGCCGAGGGGAAGGTCCAGCAGGGGGGCAGTGTGGGGCTGTGGCAGGCTGAGGTCCCTATCTTCTCAGCTGTAGCCCTGATCCAGATGAATCCAAGGGGTGAAACCCCTCACCTGGCAGGGCTGGGACAGGAACCGACCAGATGTAGTCCTACTATGGCAACCTCCAGTTGCTAAATGTTCCAGCTACACCGTAGCCACGTAAGCAGGGACCTGGTATGGGGAGAAGGGGCAGGCTGTCTCCTCCCTGCCTTCAGCAGCCATGGAGGGCTGGCTGCCCAGGGATATGTCTGAGTCATGGAGGGCATTTCCAGCTTTGTCCACTCGAGTGATTGCCTCTGCATGATACCAGCAATGCTTGCTGCTGCCTGCGGAAGCACTGGCCCCAGCAGCTAGTGCTCAAAGCCACTGAGCTGTGGGCTGGGAAGAGCGGGATAAAGAGAGCAGCTGATGGGCCTGTGGGAAAGGCATGAGATTTACAGCACTAAGTCACAAATCTGGCTAGAAGCATAAAGATGCTCAGGCACAGCAGCTGCCAGGCGGCTAGGGTGGGTTCAGCACCAAGGAGGGCAGGCGGAGGATAACTAGCCATCCCCTGGTCTCAGCACAGACGCAGAGCCCCCCGGCAGGAAGACAGAGCTCACTGGTGATATAGCATGTGCCACTGCAGCAAACTTGGCTGGGAAGTGGTAGATTCTCCAGCCCAGTGTCTGCACATCCAGGCAGGCTGTCTAGAGCCAACAGCAAGTTACTTCAATAGCTCAGCTCAGTACAGAGAAGAGGTGTAATAGCCTGTGTTTGCAGCAGGCAGGAGTGGGTAATCTGGAAATCCTGTCTACAATGCTATGAATTCTCTGGTACCATGTTCCCAATGCACCCAAGAGCCCTGGCAGCCACTTAGGACAATGTCTGGGTGTAGAGGCTCAAGCCTGGCATGACTGTCACTCAGACTCTCAGATGACACTATGGGAGGGCTCAGCACACACACGCGTGCACACCCCCCATGGGCAGGGGAGGTGGTTACAAACCTTCACCTGGCACCGGCTGAGCACACACTCCATGGCAGGGGCCAGGGTTAACCACCTTTGCCTGGCGCTGGCTGTGTCAAGCTTCCAAAGCTGGTCTGAATGCAGTGAATGAAGGATCATTTTCTCCCATTGGAGACAGGGCTGTAAGAGAGCCCCAGATGTGCAGAGCAGCAGGGAAGCTCTGCCATTAGGGTAATTGTTTTGATGTGCAAATAGGGTCTAATCACCAGCAGAGCCTAGGATGTGAACAGGTGAGAAAAGCAGGAAAGCAGGAGTAACAGAGCACCTGGGTGTGAAGAGGCACCAATTAAATACTTCTGCAAATTAGCGACTCATTTAGAAGTAAAATGGTTTAATTTAAGCACTGGTGACGAATTAATGCGCACCTGTCCCCCAGGCAGGCAAGCAAAGGAATCAGTAAAGGGGAGGGTGACGGGCTGCTTGGAACGCAGCTGAAGCCCATTATGCAGGACTGTGTGACTGGCCATGTCCGCCTCAGAATGGCTGGGCCACCCCAATGCACATTAGCAAGAAGGTTCCCAGGCCTGCCCAGTCCTGTGTGAGACCCCCTCATCACTCAGCAGTGTCATGAAGCCATCGGGTCATCGCACCAATTTACAAACTCCACAATGGCCTTCTTTGCACTGGCCCTTTCCCAAAGACAGCTGAGTGGCATAAAGCAAAGGGGAGAGACGGCGTCCCAGAAAAAGCCTGAAACCACCCTAAGCTTGCTAAACTAGCTGTGAACAAGCCTCAGGCCGCTATGAGCTAAGACAGTGTTTCCCAACCAGTGTGCCACGGCACAAAGGTGTGCCATCAGGCCTTAGCAAGTGTGCCATGAAATTTTTTGAAAAACTATTTAGAGAGTTCCGGATTGGCTCATGAATATTTGAGTTCATTTGCAAACTATATCGTAGTGCGCCTCAAAGTAATTAAAGGTATCAAGGTGTGCCACAACAGAAAAGTTAGGGAACCACTGAGGTAAAAAAAAAAAAAGCACGTCAGACAAGCTCCTTTATGCGCAGATGGGCTCTCACAGCTTTCCGAGCTCCCAAGTCAGAAGCAGTGTGGGTTCCTGCCGAGATAACCTGCAGAGAGAGGCTGTTCCAGGGATGCTCTTCCCTCAACAGAGCCCAATGCACTTTGCAGACGCAGCTGAAGTATCATTAATTCAATTCTTCTTTACCGGGTGAACCTGGACTGTGGAGAGGGGCCCACATCCTGTCCCAGGCCCCTGAAGGAATCAATGACAGGGTGAAGTAGGTGTCAGCCCCACCTCCTGGTCACGTACCCATCCCTGCTACTGCCATCTACATGATCTTCCTTAGTCAGGGAGACCGCCATTGCCTGTCCCTGCCCATGAAGCCACTGATGAACTGAGGCCACCCCTGAGGAGCATAGGAGCCAGGATCCCAAAGAGCTCCCTCATGGCTCTCTGTCAACAGAATCCTCCTGGCAAACACCACACTCCGGCAGCCAAGCTTGGGTAAAAGCAGAGCTGCTCTGGCATGAAGCTGGCTTCCTATGGAAAACAAGCAGGGCCACTAGTCCAGCTCTTCAAGCCTTGGGCTTGTCCTGAGAAACCACTCCTGGACCCGCCTTGTTCGAAACAGGCCTGACCATGGGGCCCACCCAGCCAAGCCATCAGCCTTCCCAGACTCCTGAGAAGTCAGCCAAATTAGTGGCCATTGACCACCCTGGATCAAAGTGTCATAAATGGGGAGATAATGTGCTCCTGAATCAATGCCTGGCAAAGCTTCCATCCGATTAGGCCATTACTGGAATGCAAGTGCTGAATGCTGGCCAGACAATTGCCAAGCAGCAAATCAACAGTTTCCCTGCACTGTGCTGGGACCCTCTAGCTACACAGCCTGAAGAACAACAGCTCATTACTTCCCCTGCTGAGGCTGAGCCCAGCCACGCAGCCAGGGGAGTGACACTGAGTGAGTCCTGGGCACAGAGAGACAGCAAGACAGACCTAGCAATGTGCTGCCAACGCCTGCTGGGGTGAGCCTGTGACCGTCCTCAGTGAGCTTCTGTGCCCAGCACGCAGGCAGGGCATCACTGCGCCTTGTGACACACTCCTGGCAACAGCTGTGCAGGTAGAAGGAGCAATGGGGTCACAGCTCCCAGGCTGCGCCAGCCACTCACGTCATGCCCTCCGTACAGTGCTCCCACAACAGCTCACGGGCCCTTCGCAGGGACAGCTAAGAGCAAGGGATCTTCACAATGGATGGCAGCTGGCTCCTACCTCGGTGTCTGGGCCAGCAAAGAAGGGTTGTCTGCTGGCTGTGGCACTGCCTGAAGAGCGGGGATTCCTGGCTCCTGTTCCTGGCTATGCCACTGGCTGCTGGGTGACCGTGGACAAGTCACACCTCTGCTCTGTGCCTCAGTTTCCACACTAGTGAATGGGGACACTGACAGGAGCTCCCAGGGGCCTGAGAGGGCAGAGGAACAGTGATGCTTCCTGGTAAGGCAGCTCCGTGGGCCACAGCTGAGCATCCTGACCTCTCAAGCCCCAGTGAAGCAAAGACCAGAATGAGCCTTGCACTGGGCTCTCCCCGGGCTGTCTGTGGCCCACATCACTGTAACACTGGAGGGCTCCTGGGAGGGAGAGCTGCACAGTCCCGCTCTTCTCTCTGCCTCCGAGCAACGGCAGGGAACGTGGGCTCTCAGGGGAAAGGGTGTGAAGGTCCACCAGTCACCCGGCCCTGCACCCTCCAACAGCTCTGGGCTGCAGAAGCATGGTCAGCCTGCACCAGTGAGGCAATGACACACAAAGCTCACCCTGCTCCCAAGGGAAGAAGGGGCAGAAGCTGAGATCCTCTGCCTGGGCTCAGCTATGCCCTACTCCTCTCTCCAGCATGCAGGCAGCCTGCTCCCAGCCCCTCCACTTGCTGCTTGGATGGAAATGATCCAGTTATGATTTACTTCTTGGGCACACGAGCTGACTCCGCCCCACAAGGTAAGCCGGGGCGAGCACGTACCACGGCCCACCATCTGCCACTTTGCTCACTGTGCACCATGGTCCAGCCCAGACTGCACGGCTCTATGCAGTGGCTGGCCGGCCATGTGGTTCCTCGCTATGCGCTCGGTCCTTGGGCACCTGGCAGCAATGTGATGCCATGGCTGTCACACGCTTCCAGGAATGGGGGTGCACACGTAGAGCGGTGTCCCCAGATGGCATGGCCTGGAGGTACTACTGTTGAGCCAGATGCCTCCACCCAGTCTGGGCTATGGAAATGTCCTGCAGCAGCCCAGGGGCCCCTCATTTGTGGAGCCATTTACAGTTCCCTGGGCAGCTGGCTGCAATGGGCATGTCACGGCTGACCCAAAGGGGGTTCGCACACACTTTGTGAATGGCCCTTGTGCCACACTGCTGTGCTGCTGTTTCATGTGTCTCCTCCCAGGCTCTCAGCAGAGCAGGAGGAATTGCACAGCCAGCTAGGACTGGGCGAGAACCAGGCTTCCAATGAGAGGGCAGAAAGTGGTGGGATTGTGACTGGTGCTGAAACGGGCAAAGAGCCTCTTGCTGCCCTCTTGTCACTGGGGCACACGGTGGGGGCAGAGGAGCCAGGCCCCTCCCTTGCACAGTGCAGCGTCTCCGTGCAATGCAGCCTTGCGAGGGGGAGAACCAAAGGGGGCTGGGAGCCAAGCATGATGGACTCCCTGCTCTGAAGTGGGACGTTCTTGGGTGAGAGGGCAGTGATAACAGCCTCTGAGCAGCACCCGGAGGGGAGCCTGCACTTCACTCCTGGCACTTCCTCAGCGGATGGGTGTTCATGGCTGCAGTGCAAACCGGTGTCCAAGAGGGGGCACTCAAACACAGGCTCAGCCAAAGCCACCACGAGTGAGATAAATAATTAACCAGCCAGCCTCCTCTGTCTCTCCTTAATTCCATTAATCCTAGCCCCTAAATCACTCGGACTCACACTGTAGCTACAAACCCCGACTGGCTCATCCTTTGTCCAGGCTGGATTGCAACCTGGCTTCCGCATTCTTCTTCCCCTCCCTGCACTGCCAGCCTTGCCACCCCACAACTGCACACCATCTCTGTGGGATTTGCTGTGGTGACCACCAGGTCAGGTCAGCTCCCTTCTCGGCCTCAGACCTGGCTGCTACCTCTGTGAGCTCCTTCCCCGCGCTGCGTGCAGTGCTGCCAGCCCCACACCATGTCCATGGGGCCACAAGCAGCCACTTGGGGCTTTGTTGCAATCCTGCAGCTCAGTTCAGCCTCTGCTCTGAAAGGCCTAGGTCACCCACCCTGCCCCACTCACAGGTCCCCCAGCGCTGGAAGCTACCCTGTCTCTGACAGCTCACACAATGGCCAGATTGATGACTGGTCAGTGCTGCTCTGAGGCTGAAGTGCTGTTAAATATTTGCTCTGTATCTGGGTGGCCTAGTGCCTGGAATGCAATCCATTCAGGAGAGAGCCCACATTCCACAGAGAGACTTCAGGCTGCGAGGTTTGTGTGTGAAAATGGCTCTTCCTAAAATTAAAGAGACAGTAACTGGGTCTCAGGGGCCAATCTTTAAAGCTTTTCCCTCCACTGCTCTGCTCCTCAGGCCAGGCCAGAGGAACAGGAAGGACCCATCTCATTAAGGGCTGGATTCTTCTGGGGCTAGAGTCTGATTTCTCACTACACTGGAGTCCCAAGAAAAGGGGCAGTTGGCTGAGGCAGGATGAAGTCAGGGGAGCCCCGTATGCAGGACTGTGCAGAGCCCTCTGAGGGCATGCTCTGCAGTTGTTCCTTGCACACATACTCACTGAGGCTGTAGTAAGCTGCCCCCAACAGCCCCTGCAACACACTCCCTCTTCCCTTCCACCTATGCTGCTTTCCACATCCAGCACGCACAGGTGTTTCCCTACGCTGTGCTCCAGGGTCTTCAAACCCAACCCACAGACTCCCTTGCTAATTTGGTTCCTCGAGCCCACCCTGGGGTATGTGTGTCAGACACAATCATGCCCAGCCATGTAATGGGAGAAGACTCAGCCATTTTTCACTAATGACCCAGAGAAGGGCCCAGGCACAAACCTCCTCCTGTTTGTCTTGTCTCTGGGGTCTCTCGAGCTGGAAGGTGGCTGCACTGGCATGCCTTCTCCCCGCTTTTTTGCCCATCCAACCATCGGTACCTTATGAGGCTGTTGTGTTCAGTAATTCTGACCAAAGAATTACACACAACTATCAGCTACTTAATACCTGCTTCTGCATAGAAAGCACAAACAATTGGTGTTCTCAACCAGCCACGAGATTCCAAACCAGGGAGAAATGAAAGAGAGCAGTACGTGAAAACGGTTACATTTTCTGAACCAGTTCAAAAGCTTGCTCTTGTGTTGCAGGCTTTGTGTGGCAGAGACAAACTGCAGCTCCAGACACTGTGTGCAGGCATTCACGGGCCTTTCATGGTGTGTGGAAAAGATGGAATCAGGTTACGGCAGATCCAAGAATTTCTTCAATTGGACTCGTGCCGAAGCTGTGTAGTAAGTAGGTCTGAGTGTGCCCATATGTGCCGTACTCACGGCACAGACATATGAAGACACCCAAAAGGGGGGAGGGGGGAAATGGCATTTCAGTGCCCCCTCCCTGAGCTGCAAGCTAAGGACTTTAATCGGGCCAACACCCTTCCCTGGCGCAGAGCTGTGTGTGGACTGGCAGCTGCTCCAGCCAGGTCTCCAGCCTGCAGCCCCATCCCCCCATCCCACAGCACCTCATCTGTCCCTCACCTCCTTGTTCAGAGTGCTTGAGCGTTCCTCTCCAGCCTCTATAATCTCACGTTGGGGGTGAGTGCCCTGATTACACCCCATAAATCACTGGGGATACCTACAGCAATGGGAGGCCACAAGCAGGGGCAGAGAACAACTCAAACATCCGATAGCGGGAGTGGTGTCTGCAGGGGTGCATGCATGCAGAGGGAAATGCTTACTCTGCCACTACTGCTCTGACGCCTGCATGGGGACTTTCCCCACCGTCACAAGTTTCTACATGAACTGTCCAGCCTGGCAGTGGCTCCATCCAGCATCAGGCCTGGAGATTGCCAGGGCAGATATGCAATGCAGTGCTCTTTACAGCCCCTCGCCACACACCGCTTGGCAAGCTGTTCTCGAGAAAAAGGGGAGGGGCTGCAGGTGGGGCCCGAGGGGTGTCAGGAACCATAAAGGTTAGGATTCTGTGGCAGCTGGAGAGGGGCAGGAAGGGAAGCAGGAACTAAATGTGGTGAGGAGGCTGCAGGGGGGGCCTGAGGGGCACTGGCAGATCTGAGTGTGGGAGCGGCTGCAGGTTAGGACTGAGGGGTATTGGCAGAGCTGGTCCGTGTGTGTGGAGGGACAGAAACTGGACACCAGAGTGTTGCAGACCAGGCCTGGCTTGCTTTGGCACAGTATCTCGTCACAAAGAGGAGAGCTGCTGGAAGCTGGAGCCCAGATCTGAGGGATGTGGGGAACTGGAGAGCGAGGGGGGCAACCCCAGTGGGAGGGGCAGGGCAGGGAGTGCGCAGGGAGCTGTGGGCGACGCACGCAGACCGAGTGCTCAGAGGCAGCATGGATCACACAGAAGAAAGATCAGCTCACACCCCGTGCTGGGCTAGGAGCCCAGACACGGGAACCCCTTTGCTCTCACCCTCCCCGGCCCTGCAACTGGGTGACAGTGAGCATGCTCATGTCAGTGAAAGGGTGAAGGGCCAAGGGCAACCCCCCCACAGTAGGGCTCCTGCCATTACAACGACTGGCAGGGAGAGCCAGCAAGCTCAGTGCTGCCTCGTCTAGGGCATCTGGCCCAGGGACCAGGCTACTTCCTGCAGTGCTGGCGGCACTCAAGCCCACCCACGCCTGGAGAGCTGGCCGCTTGTGCCTTGCATACCGGTCTCCCATCTCACGCAGCTCACCTCATACTCCTGTGAGAACTTCAGCCCATCGTTGGCCTTCAGCCTGTCAATGTTATCAGCGAGGTCTGTTACAGGGATTGGCGGGTGGTCACGCATGCCTGGAGGATCACAGAGGGGGAGACAGGATGGGGAGAGAATTACTGCTCTGCTGGGAGCATGACAAGACCATGTGCACACAAACCAGAGAGGTGCGTGGATGGCATGTGGACGTGACCATGGGACGTGCTGGGTGAGATGGATGGGTGAGACGCACGGCATGCTGCGCCTCTTGGAGCACACGGGGCAGCTGAAGAACAGACGGGTGAAGTGCAGAATGGGCATGGCCAAGTGAGCATGCTCAGACGTTACAGCTCCAGGCCGGCCTGCGGAGCAGGCACCAAGACTCATGCTGAGGGCATGGGCCAAGCTCTGGTGTTAATGCTTTTCCAGGGGCTCCCACACAGGCTGAGATTGAACACACCGATTCTCATGGGACGGGACAGTCTCACCGCTTACTCCTAACAAGAGGGGCAGGGGAGGTCTTCGCAGCACTGACTGCAGGGGCAGGCGTTCCAGGTGAATTTAGTCACTGACCCTGCAAGAAGCCTGAGTGATCGGAAAGGGCCTTGTTGGCTGGCATGGCTACTGGCCTCAGGGAAGCGTCCCCTTGGCTGGGAGTGAGGGCACTGTGGGACCACAGGCTCCTTCTCTGCCAACCCCAGCACCAGGCCTAGGCTCAGCATTGCTCTGGAATAGAGCTGCCATTCACTGACCAGGCTGACTCCCAGCATCTCCTGCATCCCAAAGTGGCCTGGCACTGGCTGGGGAGGCTGGCATGAGCTGGGATGGGCAGCAAGGAGCCAGCCAACGACAGGCCTGTGTTTCTTTGAACTCCCCATGGCCAGTGTTGTTGAGCCCATGGCCCTGCTGAGATTCATGTGACTTGTCTGGCAGGTACCCTGAGCCACGTGGCGAGGACTGGGCAGAGGAGTCTGGGTCTGGAAGCAGGCGGGATGGGGACAGCAAAGGAACGAGAGGAGACAGCCTCATTACAGACTTCGGGGTGCACAGCCCAGGCCTGCAAGGACCTTTGCTGTGTGCCTGAAATGATGAGCTGGCAGGAAAGTGGCTGTAAACCAGTTCCAAATTCCCAGGGCTTGTGACACCATGGACTGCTCTGTGGATTTTCCAGACCCCCCCATTGGAGAACAATGTTGATTAACAGGGCAAAGCAGCTGACTCGTAGGAAGGCAGGGCAGGCTGACAACCCAGCAGGAACGCAGTGAGCCCATGGTCAATGGGTTATGGAGGCAATGGAGCAGAACCTGCTCCAGCTATGAGACTCTCACACAGTGCTGACAAGTCATTAGGTGAGAAGGTACAAATGTTGCTGCCCACTACCACGCAGCCTCTGGGAAACGACAGGTGCAATTCCACAGTGCTCCGAGTCTAGCACATGCTTCCTCCCTCTGCCCAGGGCCTGGGCATGACCCATACTGGGGAATGGAGCACTGGGCAATCTCACCAGTGACCTGTCAATGGTCTTCACACCCAGCTTCGGGCACTGAGGCCATGAGCTAGCTAGCAGATGCACGATGAGCCAGAGACAGCTAAGCGGGAGGACCCTTTGCAGTTCAGAGCAGCTTTGCCACTAGTGAATGTTTGGGCAGAAGAGAGCTGGAAGGGTGAGGGTGCCAACAGGAGACAGCTGAACATTAACTGCAGCATACGCGACCTGTGAATCCCACTGCACTCCCTGTCCTGGCAGGCAGAGCCATGAGACCCCAGCTCAAAGCAGTTGGGTTCTCACTCTCTGAAATGAGAGCCCCAATGGCCCACTTTGTTGGTCAGGCTGTGCCAGCAGGCTGGCAGCACGTCAGCTCCACGAGCAGCCCTGGGGAAGGGGACGGCCTCTCCCCAGAGCAGACGATACAGAACAGCACCTGCATATGCCACGGGGAGGGGTTTGGACGGATCTGTTGTGCACATCTTGCCTTCAGCCCACTCTCCCAGGGAGGCCTCAAGTGCCAGGCAGAGGGGAGACTAGCGAAGCAGTGAGAACGCTCTGGCTGAGCCTTGTGGGGGTGGACAGGAGCTCCTGTTAATCCCCCTAGGGAATCCCTGCAGAGCCCTTAGCGTGGCATGGTCGGTGCCACTCCCAACCCCCTCTCCTGTACCATGTGCAACATTCTCAGCTCCCCACCACTGAGCAGGGAGAGGACAGATTTTACCATTATCTGGGACGAACTTAGCTTGTGCCTCTCAAACGGGAGAGAGGCCTAGCTCCTCCATCCAAGTCTACCACACTTTAACACGCGCAGCACCGTGCCAGCTCTTGGAGAGCCTCTGTGGACAGCACTGGCCAGATGGTAATCTGAAGACCGAGAGCTGTGTACACATGCAAGTTATCCTGGATCGACATAGGGTGTCAATGTCAAGATGAAGCAGCCATTCCAGAATAACTCCACATGCAGACAAGCCCTGCTTCGCAGCCAGAGAACTAGAAATCAGCTGCGTTTCACTCAGGGACCTGAGGACATTGGCAGCTGGTCCAGCCAAGGTGACTGTTCAATGCCTCAGATAGCCCCTCCGTTTATCTTTTTTGAGCATTAAGTGGCCTCCTCTCCTGCCCCACACCTGAGCTGGAACGTGTCCTGTGCCCAGCTCTGCCCAGTGATCTGCTGAGGGACAAGGGCAGAGTGATCTACATGGGCTGAGCCTGGATCACACCTCTGGAGAGAAAATTGTTTGCTTATCAGCTTGGAGTGTTTTACTGAGATCCTCAAGGCCCAAAAGCCCCATAGCCCCAGGCTGCTTTTGTGCCATGCTGAACTGCTGTAGTGTGACGCAAATAGCACCAGAATATGGCCTGTGTGGGAGGTCTTGGCCCATTAATCATGTCAGAAAGTGAAATTACTGCCACTCTAATCAGCTGTGAGTGAGGGTGACCTTCAATGACATCATAACAAAAATTACAGAGATGAGAGAGGGGAAAGAAAGAAAACTCAAGTGTCCAGATAAACACAGGAGGAGTGAAAACTAACTTGAGATATTCGGGCAACTGGGCACACTGGAACCTGCAAAGAAAAAAAATGGGGCAAGAACAGAAATCCCATTAGCTTTCAGACAGCCATGGCAGAGGTTTAGGAGAGGAAAGAACAGAGAGATGAGGATGCAAAGGGAAGCAGAGTTTGCTGCAGAAAAGGGAGGATGGGCTGTAAGCTCCTGCTTGAAGTTAAGCTACACAGGAGCGCTGCCTGTCTGGTGAAGGAAGCTTTTAACCCCAAGTGGTGCCTTTCACTGCTCCCAGCAGATACACCAAACAGACAAGTTCCAAAGGGGCAGCCGTGTTAGCCTAGTAAAGTAAAATAAAAAGCAAGGAGGCTTGTGGCGCTTAAAGACTAATGGATTTATTTATTGCATCGGCCTTCATGGGAGAAAATCCCCCTTCATCAGATGCTTTGAAGAGGGGGAACTTACAGAATCAGATGAAAATAAATGTAGGGGAGTGTAAGACATACTGTTGCAGTATGACCTGATCCCATGTCTTACACTCCCCTGCTTTTATTTTCATCTGATTCTGTAAGTTCCCACTCTTCAAAGTGTCTGACGAAGTGAGATTTTCTCCCATGAAGGCTCATGCAATAAATAAATCTGTTAGTCTTTAAGTACCACAAGCCTCCTTGCTTTTTTTTTTTTTTTTAACCAAATGGACACACGTCCCATGCCCAACCCTCTGTCACTTGCTGCAGACCCTGTTGCTGCCCACGCCTTAGAGGAGGGGGGGTGGGTCTGACGTGCGCAGGGACAGCTAGGAATCATGCTCTTCCTGGCGGCCAGAAAACACGGCACTGCCTGAGCAGGCCTTTGCAATTCTAGCTGGTGGCTGACCTCAGCCAAAGCCGCCCCATCATATCGTCCAACATTTAGCAGAGACACAGCCTGGCAAATGGTCCATTAGCCCAGAGGCCGACAATTCATGAAATAACCTGCCTGCAGTAAGAACCATTAAAGCAATACGGCTTAATATTTAATAATGGCAGTCAGATTAATTATGCATTAAACAAGGTTTTCCTTGCCTCTGTGGTCTCCAGCAGGGACTATCAGCTACAGCCTGGGCAGGCCTGCTTTCCTGAGTGTCTCATGCCCAGCATCTGAGGTGTGACAGCACTGGTATCCTGGGGGCCCACTGCTCATCAATGACCCTTTAATCAGCACACACTTCTCCTTTCTAGCCAGGGGACTCCCCTTCAGACCCACATCAGAGGGACAGGAAATGAGAAAGCAACATCTTTTGTCGTGGTTTGGTAAGGAAGCGCCAGATCACAGGACAAATGGGCTCAGCAGCCATGGCAGCAGAGTCCTCGCTAGGGACCTGGGCTTTTCTCCCCTTGCTGATCGCCACAAGGGTCCTTCTGCTCTACAGTTTGTCCTGACGGATGGGGGTGACCTGCGCCTCTTTGCCCACTGAAAGTGGTTCTTGTGCAGACCTGGGTAGGGTCTTGCCCCTGTGTGCAGAAGGTGACAGAAGCAACCTAACATACTCTGGGTGTGTCCTGGGGCAGGGAATGTGAATGCATCCACGGCCCCTGTGGGGATAGGAATCTGCACAAAATCCCAGTCAGATCCAGAACTCCAAATCACTGCTGTGAGCACCTGTGTGGCAGCCACAGCTGCTCCTCAGCTGGGGAGAGAGGTCAGTGCCTGGAAAACATGTGCCCGCCACACGAGTAGCCTGAGCAAACCCCCAGGTACTGTCACTCTAAGAAGCTGCTGTGCCTCCCACATCCCCAGCCCCAGCCCTAGCCCTTCACCGTGGGCTCTGGCCAACTCCCTACTGTTAGCTCACAGCAATTCCTTCACCTCCTGCCTCTCCCTGACAGCCACAAACTGTCTTCAAAGTCTCTGCATCTCTGCCTGGTTCCATCCCCTGCTGATGCCCACACCCCACTCTTTAGCATGGAGCTGCTGCTGCATCCTCCCATCCAGTGTGGAACATCTGCCAGCTCAGATACCATCCACCAGCTCCACAGGCCAGTGCACCCTGCAACACCCGTCCCATGTCTGTGCTGTGATTCCTTAGTAGGGAAATGGGCAGAGCTAGAAAGTGGTGCTGAATTGAACAGTGGCGAGCGGCAATGTGAATGCACTGGCTCTCCCCCACCCCGGCCCAGTAGATTTCCAGCAGGGAACACTCTTCCAAAGCCTCACGGCAGACAAAGCTTTTAGATGCTGAGCAGCAGGGAGGAAGGAAAGTAGGTTATGTCCTAGGGAGAGTCACAAGCTAGAAGGCAGCAGGGAGCTGAGTGCACCCTTGTTTACCCCACCACCGAGACAGCCAAATGGCCCTGCTGTTCGGCTAGGACTTGGGCTATTCTGAAAGGATCTTGATGCACTCGGGCGAACTCTGATCACTCTAATGAGAGGCCCGGTTTTCAGCACCACTTGAGACACATGGACAGCACAGCAGCAGGGTTCGACTTGTCTGTAGTGGAAGGAACAGTTGCCTCCATGGGCTGATGGACCCAAGCCACCCCAGGACAGTGCAGGCATGACCGGAGATGCTCCCTGGCAAACGCCTGCATGTAGAAATCACGGGCTGCTCCAGAGCCCTTGTACTCTGTACTGGGAGCACTGCAGCAGCAGCAGTGTCCTTCTCTGTGCAACAGATGAACTAGCTGGACAGGCACTATGGCCACAGCTGGCCTCTCTTCCCCCAAGCAGATGAGCAAAGCAGGAGAATCCTGGTCCATCCACCAGTGCTCTCAGCAGTGGAAGGGGCCTGCCCTGCCCTGCCCACATGCAGCAGCTGTCTTCAGCAGGTCAGGTTCCACACTTGCTCCACTGATTGGCCAGGATGAGCCCCTCGGACACAGTCGGTGCCAGGACAAGCCAACCTCCCTGTGGCCGATCTGAATGTAAAATCCTCAGCGCTTCCCTGAGCCTTAGACTTCCCGCTCACAGTCTCAGCACAGACTCTGTCCATGCCATACAGCACATAAGCCTCGCAGAACAGCCGGGGTGGGAGGGCCTCACAGACAACACACGAAGTGTCTGCAGTGTGGGCCCATCCAGGCACCATACGTCTGTGGGCATGCTGTCGGGTGAGCAGTGAGGTGGAGATGTGGGTACGCTGCAGAGAAGTCACTGGCCTGTATCACTAGGGCTGGGAAGGGACAGAACCTTTCAGCTGATGACAGATACGTGGGAGGGAGTTCCTGAGAGCACCCAGGAGGGCAGCGAGGTGGGTCAAAGCTTCCTACCTGGTGTCTGATAATTGAGGCGCCTCATCTCGACGGGGTCAGAGGAGTGAGCTAGCAGGGAGTCCTTGAGGCCGACAGAGTGCTCATCCTTGGAAGAGGGAGAGTTGGCCCTTTTCCTAGAGAAGAAAAACACACAATTTAGGGGCAGCTTTGGAGTCAGGCAGTGTATGTCCCTTGCTGAGGGGGACAGAGCTGGGTCCTCAGTTTGAGAGGAAGGGCTGAAGCTGGGTGGTGCTGAATGCCCCTGGCACCAGGAGGTGTGGCGGCGAGGGTTGTGCACAAGGATGGGAGTCAGGACCAGTAGGAAGTGCTTAGAACAAGGGCCAGGTGTCGGGACCCTGCATTTGATGGCCTGCTCTGTCACCACTTCTCCATGGGATCACAGATGCCTCTTGTCTTTACTTTGTCTCAGACCCTTCAGTTGGAAAGCAGGGAGGAGCGCTCTGACCTCCCAGCCTGATACAACAGGGGCTCAGCTAGCTTGGCAAATGTAATGTCCCATGTAATGTACGCATCAGAAGGAAGGAAGAGGAAGCAAACCTCACTTCCTCTCGCTGTCCCTGTAGGAACTATTTCCCATAGCGGAAGGATATGCTTGATTTTTTTCAAGTGTTAAAAAGAATGAAATGTTGAGAGCTCTAACACAATGGTGTAAGACTCTTCCGGGTGTGTTTTATGGGGCCATTAATACACAGTGTGACTGGCCAAAGGCACCCAAGGCAAGTATTAACAGAACAATAAAACACACTGTTGTCTTTTAATGCTGTATTTATGTCACCACCTCCGGCTCTGGTTCTGGCATAATTCACTAGCTAAGCAAGGCCAGACGTGATTGGTAACTGGATGGGAGACCTTTAAGCCAAACTTGGCACTATAGGAAGCACTAGGATGTTCCAGAAGGCACTGCTCTTCTGCATGATACGACTGCTCCGTGGTGCCAGGGTGGAGCAGTACCGTGTCTCTACTGAGCGCTGACTCAATGCCCCAGCACAGAACTAAAGGGTGCTGTGATTCTGGAGGTCGTGTCCTCGGGATGAAACGTAAGGCCAAGGGGATGCCCCTCTGGTGAATATTAAGGGCTCCACAGCTCCTTCTGCAGGAAATGGGTGTGGTCACCAATATCCTGTGCCAATACTCACATGGGTCATTACATAAATTCACTGTTCTACAATCAGACCAGCTAGTCTTCTCTGTCTAATCTACTGTGTAGTGTTAACAGCTGCCAAGTTCCATCCGAAGTAGCTGTATTTCACACTGGTGTGTGACCACGGGTTCACAGACACGATTAGGAAATGTGCTAGTCAAGCACAGGGTGTATTGTGCATGCATGCACACATAGACACAGGTTTCTGCATTAATGCTTGGCATAGGCAGTGGCAAGACGGCATCAGTTGTTTACTGAATTTTATGGAGCAGCAGAACTCATTCATTCTGGGGCTCCCAAGCTTGGACTGCTGCTTTGGGTGTATCCGGCAGATCTGGGCAATGAGACTGCAAGACACTGGAGGTGGCTCAGCAGGGAAGGAGCAGCATGTGGTCCTCACATCATGTGGACTCATCCAAGCACCTAAGAAGCCTTTGCCCCTGAGAGGCAGACAGGAGAGTTCAATGGAAGGAGAGGGGAATGCACTGTTTGTCTCTCTTGCTCTCAGACACCATGGTGAGACACGGCACATGTTGTACGTTGGTCTGCCAGTCCTCGGCCAACGAGGCCTGGGCCTCTGTGAGGAAAGAGGTCTTTGATGTCAGTCAGTTTCAAAAGTCCACCTAGGGGTACTGTGAAACCAGTGACTCCAGACTTTCCAGACTCTGACACAATTTACCAATATTTAGATTCAATCATTTTCACATGAAATTTAGAACTATGTAACAAATGCTCTTTGTTAGAAATACCCCTGGGGAGAAAAAACCTCCAAAGAGAAAGAAGTTGAGAGCAAAGCCGTAGGACAAACCGACTTAAGAGCACCTAGAGGAGAGCTGGCAGGCGCTGTGTGTCGGGACAATAATGCAGCAGGGCCTAGATACAGCAGGTACAGAATGCCAAGTGGAGACCACAGTGGAACCGTTATTTATTTGAGGAAGAGTTGCCTCACATCAGTGTCTGGGGAGCCAGAAATCAAATGAAATTAAGTCAAACTGGGCCCAGCACCCAAAGGGACCAACTGACAGAGAGACAGACAGTGGGAAACTCAGAGGAGGAAATACCTGTCCCTGGCCTTCCATCAAATATTCCTTGCCGTGGCTCAGAAACTGCTTCCTTAAAAGAACCCTTCCTAGAAACACACATGAACTCCCACAGGCGTCCATCTGGGTCTGATTGAATGAGTGAAGGCAGAGATTCGAATTAGGGAGTCCAAGGCCAGACAACACCTTCCCAAACAGCACAGTCCATTGTAAGTGGAGTGCTACAAGCTGGTAGCACAGTGCTGGGAAGATGAGGGCAAACATTGGCAGGGCTGGAGACACGGATCCAGGCTCCATACTACTGGCATCTGAGTTGAAAGACCAGCTACTCTGAAGTCACTGGGAGTGCAAAGAGACACCTATAACCACTTACAATTGCATTTCTGGATTTGTTATCCATGTGTAAAGCAATCGGGCAAAAACCTGCTGAGCTGTGATTGTTGGCCATGTGAATTGCTAAAGGCTGAACGTTGGGGTGTGGCCACTGCATGAAAACACTCCTTAGCTTTTGCCAGCCCTGAATGTATAAGAAGGAGGGGGACTCAGTCACACGAGGAAGTAGGTTCTTAAAGGGGGAAGCTGATTTTCTGTTTAAACAAAACAGAAGAGCAAATGGATCCTACCTTTCTTGTTTACTACATCCAGGGAAGAGCAGGAAGAGAAGAAGGCAGTGATCAGTGACACAGAAAGGCACAGCACAGAGCTCTATGTAACCAGAGCACAGAGCCCACTGCCTTCCCCAGCAAAGAATACATGCGTCGACAGAGAACATGAAAGGAGTAGAACCATGGTGCGTCACTGAGCGATTGTAACCTGTTACACTTGAATGGACTAGAGAAACCCTTGCAAATGCAACCGGAGACTTGCAATGCAGGACCCCACCCCAGAGCCCTGAGGACCCAAGTATGGGCACTCACCCATCGAGCATGGAGGACTGTTTCTTCAGCGGCACCACAAGGCACCAGTGGGACTGCTGGCAGCCAGAGCTGTGTGGGGCATGCGGGAAAAGAAGCATTTCTGTCCTGCCCCAGGGCTGGCCCAACCATATAGATGAATGAGGCAGTCACCTAGGGCGCCAGACTTTAAGGGCCACCAAATGAAATGGAAGTGAATTTTTTCTCCATTTAAAAAATATATATTAGTATGTTATCTCTTATAACATGTGGGGGGAGGGTGCCAAAGTCTTAGTTTGCCTAAGGTATCAAAAACCCTTGAGCCAGCCCTGCCCTGCCCAAAACCTGGGTGGGGCACCTGAGAGGGACCAGCCAGGCTCCCATATCTTCCTCTGGACAGCACCCTGGAGCTGCTAAGCTGAGAACGGCTTGGTGTCTCCTAGAACTGCACCAAGGACATGGATAGCATCCCCTTCCCTTGACTGCCCAGTGGGGCCTATGCCACCTGAACCCTCCCTCAAGCCATGGAGGTGCATTTACACCTCTACCAACCAGCTCTGCAGACCATCTGGTGGCGGGGGGCCCTCGGACGGAGGGAGGTGCCCTCCATGTTGCACTGGGAGGCTGCAATGGCTCTCACCTTTTGAAGAGGAGGATAGCAATGACGATGATGATGATCAGTATGACAGCCAGCACTGGTCCCATCACCCACAGCATCTCAGGCTCCTCCTGCTGCTTGGCTGAAGACACTTCCATCACAATCTCATCCGAGTAGGGGCTGGCTGCGTACCTCTTCTGCGGAGAGCAGAGGTGCAAAGATCCTTTAGGCTAAAGTAAACACCCACCTCCTGACTTCTCCCATGGCCCCCGGTCTCTCCGCCAGGGCCATTACAAGAAGGGCCCAGCTCCCACATGCACTGAGTGGCACCCCGTGGGCTCTCTGGGCACCGGGCCATCATGCCAGCAACCCAGCAGCAAACAAACCAGGATGCCGCACACCATGGAACTCAGCTTCCTCCCCATCTTCTTGTAAATGAAACAAGCCAACTTAAGAGTAATTCTTCAGGCAGCCAAGCTCCCCAGGGACTGAAATGAAAGAGCCCAGTGAAAAGTGAAGACCAACTCGCCCCTGCCAAGGAGCAAATGACAAGGCTTTGGAGCTCAGCCAGGGCGCTGGTGCTGGCTGATGAGCACTAAGTGGTTGATAATACCTAGTCTGCCAATATCAACACATCTCCCCAGGTTGGGCTCTGGCAGACTCCCCCACCAGGGAACAAAAGGACAGGAGACTTTCCTCATCAGTGGCTCAGACACTGGGTTCTCTTGCTAACAGGATCGTTCCAAAGAACTGAGCACTCTGATAGCACAGGCACCCGTCGCCTCGAAGAGGCTGCTTGTCAGACCACGTGTACCAGGGAAGGATTAAAAGACCCTATCTGCTGTTGCCAAGGCTCATGTAGCCACGTCATCCCTGCACATCTCAGAAGGGTTAAATACTGCAAAGCAATCCCTTCCACCTATTTGAGAAAGCTGTATCAGCCAGCGCCTGTAGCCTTTGGAGAGAGCTAGAAACACTTTGTCCTTGCCAGAGAAATGAAGTTCTGGTCGCTGAAAGGGGCTGTGGACCAAGACTTTGCCTGCCTTAAGGTCTAACAGTGGACAATGGGAAAAGTGAGCAAGCTAGTCTCTCATAAATGATCTCTCATGGGTGTCAGGATGCAATCATGAGCAGCAGCCAGCCAGCTCTGGTATCTGCCTCTCCTTCCGGCATTGCACAGGCCCAGCATACAGGCTGGCCTGGCTGGATTGATCAGCAGCCCGCAGGGGTCTGACAGTGGCTTTGCTGGCTCACCCAGAGGCCTGACTGGCAATGTCTCCCAGAAACTCTGTGGCCCTGCAGGTTTCAATTTCTCCTCCTCCCCTGGGCAATGTCTGTGGGTGGCCCCTCAGGGAGCTCCTCTGGCCTTGGGGGCCCACAGGGTGGAACAACACGTGGATTTCCAGATCCAGGATGCTCTTCTGATGCCCTCCCTGTTCCTGATGGGGTGGGGTGGTTCCATCTCTGCGACACAAGGACTGGGATGGAGGGGCCCATGGCAGCTCAGGGCTGGGATTTGTTGTTTGCTGGGGAAAGTGTATGGGTCCCATAGAAGCATCTAGCTACATCTGCGAGATGGGACTAACTACTCTCATCACATGGAGCCTCATTCCTGGATCCAGTCGAGGCAGCCAGCAAGCCGTTCAGGGTGCCTGCCCTGGTGGCTATGCAAAGAGGCCAGAGAGCTATGTTCCCTCTAAGCTGTGCGTGTGCACACAGGTTGTGAAACCTGTGCACACAGCAAAATAAAGCATGCACAAAAATAATTCAACAGTGCTAATATTTTTATGCTACTTTAAGAAGATGATTTCAAGTAACATGTTTCAAATAAGGTTTTGTAATTTATAAAATCATTCTCATTACCATATCAAAATAAAATTTAGATATTATTTGCATCATAAACACCTACATTGTTGCACTCACAAGTCTGACCACACTCACTGGAGTGTGCACAAATTTGGACACTGGTTCCAAAAAGTTGCACAAAAGAAATATTTTGTGCACACAGCCTATGAAAAATCAGAGGGAACATTGCCAGAGAGTCACATTTTGTGACTGGACGCCTCCACCTGAAGTCTGGAAGGAGTCCAGAGACCCAAAGGATCCTCCTGTGGATGATGTTCCCAGTTGCAGCCACCAGGTGAGTGGCCCTTTCCAGAGGGAGAAGATGCCCTGCCCCAAGTCGGCTTCCAGCGCCCAGCTGGTGAAGAGCCACTGAGCACATGAACACATGGCCACAGCAGGCAATGTAGGAGCTGGGTGGGGACAGAGTGCCCAGTGCTTCAAACAAGGATTGGCCTGAAGATGCAGGGGAGCCCTGATGCTGCTGCCAGCTGCCTTGCACAAGCACTGCAAGAGGTCAACAATACACGGACTTGGAATCCACCATCCCTTTCCTCCCTGAGGCGGGAGCCAGCTTTGTCCTCCCAGCACACAGGCTGCAGCTGGCTACAGACAAGGCTCTCCTAGGGCTGAGTGGATCTAAGACTTCTGCATTTCCTTGCTGTTAGCTGTGACTGCTTGCACCTTACCAGGAGCACTCTAGGAGAATGAATAATGGCGAGTGTGACCAGTGCTAATGAGCCATTACAAGTAAATGAGGCTGAAGTAGTGAGCCCCAGCATGGGAGCTGAGAAGAGGGTCCTGAGCATCTTTATTATCTTCCATTATTTACACTCTAGCTGCTGCCACCTCTCCTCCACAGACAATGGACAGCAGGATCTTGCTACACAGCTCTTGCTCTGCTGTTTCATACTAACTGCAGCTGCCATCCTTTCCCGCACTTCGATCCCTGCATATGGGGCCAGCACCCTTCCAGAGAGATCCAGGTTTGCTCCATTTCCCCTTAGCCAGAGAGGCACCAGGGGATGGGAACCCACAGCTGGGGGAGCCAGCTGCAGAGAGAGGCGAATCACCTGCTTCCATGTCCTCTGAATGGACATTCTGGTCAGGCTCCCTTCAGTGTCTCTTCTGAACCAGATTTACTCAGCCACCCAGAGTGCTGCGGAGTATGCAGGACTCTGCTCTGCCCCATGCCAGAATCTACAGGAGCATGAAGCAGAGTGCAAACATGCTTTGCTGATCCCACCACTACCAGAGCTGACTTGCTGGAGGGCAGACAGGACTGGGTCCTCACTGCCAGGGGACTGGAAAAACCAGTCGTGCTCCTCAGGTCAAGTGTGGCTCTCCAAATAAGCTCCACCTCATGCCCCACAGATGGGGCAGAGTTCCAGAGAGGAACAGGCAACGCCCTGCAGCGAGGAGCACCCATGCCCTGGGCTCGGCTCTGTGACAGAGCCAAAATAAATCATCTCGCCAGAACCATCCTCTTGTGGCCCCAGAAGGAGACAGCAAGCACAGAAGCCTACACAGGTCTTTGATTCTCCTGGCCTCCCCAGCAGGCTGGAGTAGTAAACAATGCTCATGTTTAAACTGTCCTCACTGGGCACTGGAGCTAGCCCCCTCAAGTGCTGGAGCTAGCCATCCCTCGCCCGCCCACGAGCACTGTTGGCCTGCACTCTGCATCCGTCCCCCATTCTCAGTTCTGAGGTTTCCCTGTACCCATCAACAGGGGTGTCGCTGGCGCTAGGTACTCCGGGGCACATGCCCCGAACCCCAGCACCTGTGCCCCGGATCTCTGGCCCAATCGGGCCAGGGATCCAGGGCCGGCCGCCAGCAGCCGCGTCCCCTACCGGGGATGCGGGGCTTGGCCTCCCACAGTGGCGCCTGTCCCTGTCCCTGGCCAAGGGGTGGGGCCTGCAGGCTGGGGGCGGGGCCTGGGTCCCTCCCCCAGCCAGCAACGCCCCTGCCCATCAAGGCTTGGGCTGGTGAGTGCGACCAGTTTAGGGTGAGGCACCTGGGTGACCAAAGGCAGCTTCGCAGCCCTGGACTCTGCGAGAGCACAGGCCGGGACCCAAGCAGCCGCTCCTCACTCTCACTTTCTGGAGCAGCAATGTGTGTTAGGAGCAGCCCCATCACAGATGAGAGAGGAGCTCCGTTGGTGGGAATGATCTGGCAAGCAGAGGCGAAGCTCACACTACCCCAATGCTGCTGCCTCTGTTCTCATCTGTTGTGTCAAACATACCTGCTGCTTCCCTCTGGAAACACCATTTATCACATCCGTTCCAATGGGTGCCTCATCTCATTGATGCCAGCTACTTCACTTTGCTCTCCGGCTGCCCCCCTAGGCTTCCTGCTCCCTGTTGTGAACCCCTCATTCAGCCCGGGGCTGGAGGAGGACATGCAGAAAGCCTTACCGTCTCACCATCCTCCAGCGATGCCAGTACAAAGCAACGATAAGACAGATCCTCTGAGAGTGGCTTGTTGTAGAACCCCTTGTAGGTCTTCTCGTCTCCCAAGGTGAAGGTCTCTGGCAACATGTCCATTTGAGCAGCAATGTAGGGCTTCAACCTGTCTGCTTGACGCCGCTGGCGCCTGCCCTGGCTTCCCTGGTTTATGGCCTCCAGTAACTGTGGATGAAGAATTGGTTCATTAACTTGACATGCCCGGTGCATCAACTGACAGCCAGGGCCTGCACCTCCCTTGGACCAAAGACTGAAAAGCAGATCAAGACACAGGATCTTCAGGCCTTTCCTCCCCACTTATCTCATGGAC
Organism: Podocnemis expansa; assembly: GCA_007922195.1. Taxonomy (NCBI): domain Eukaryota; kingdom Metazoa; phylum Chordata; order Testudines; family Podocnemididae; genus Podocnemis; species Podocnemis expansa. The sequence goes on along the minus strand of ML682035.1, from coordinate 1,358,228 downwards.
TCACAGAAACTGGAAGGGACCCTGAGGGGTCATGGAGTCCAGTCCCCTGCACTTGTGTCAGGACCAAGTACCTTCTTAAATCATCCCTGACAGGTGCTTGTCTAACTTGCTTTTAAGCTTGTCCAATGATGCAGATTCCACAACCCGCCTAGGCAACTTATTCAGTGGTTAATCACCCTGACCTTTAGGAATTTCACCTAACTAACTTCATTTCTCCATTTCTTCTGACCTGTTCCAGCCCCTCCTGCTCCTCTTGACTCTACACTCAAGTCAGAGGGCTGGATTTGCACCATTTCCATGACAACAGGCCGATGTCAAATGCAAGGCAATTCTGAGCCTCAGGGCAGGCTGATGCTGTGCTGAAGGAAATGCACCTGAATGAGATACCCATAATGGTAGAGCAAAGAACCCAGAAGAGAGTGGGCCTGACTCTTTAGCTGTTGAGGGCACTGCTAGGGCCCTGTCACCAGTGAATGCACTGCAGACACCTTCCTATCGAGGCTGGCTTCAGTGAGAGAGTTCTGGGCCTTGAGCCTGGATGCTGTGACTCACTCTCCTTCATGTCACGTTAGGGCCAAGGAGGAATTGCTCAAAGCCGCCAGGGGCCAGGTTAATGTATTTCAGCTGCTTTCAAGGCAACCAGGCCACATTTGGCACTCTGTCTTGGCATGGAGAGCCTCATGGGTTCTCCGCAGACACCGTGCATGAACTACAGTAGCAGCTACTGAAAAGAGAAAGAAGTGACGTGTGTGCTGCAATTCCCCTGCTGCTGTGCAGTGGCAGGACTCTGTTCAGATCAGAGATTGCTAAAAGATTTCATGGGACATTCAGAGCAAAAATGGCAGGTTTCAGAGCTGGCCACAACCTTGTGAAAAAGGGCAGAAATGCACAAAATTCAATTACGCTGCTAAGAATGCTGCTCAGATGTTAAAAGATGTTCTTCTAATGAATAAAGATGAATTTCAGGCTCTGAACAGAAACACTAATTTAAAATGAAGGAGGGGGCATGAAATACATTTCACACAGAAATGTGTCAGAACAGCTGGGGCCCAGGTCCGAGCCGGAGAGCGGTGGTGGGGCTGGGAGCATGGTATTTACATGCAGCTGCATGGCTGAACTGGCCTGAAATCCTTGCAGGCTCAGCCTGTCAGAACAGGTCATCAAAGGGCCCAAGCCCTTCTCCACCCACAGCTGAGATCTCCTCTTGAGTTTCCTACCGCTACAGGTGGTTCAGGGAGGCCACTGTCTTACAGGGGTTGGAACTTCACTAAAGAAAGCAGGCAAAAGGAGAAGCCTGGCATTTACAGCCTAATTTCCTGGGAACACAGAACGCCAACACTCTGGGCTGTTTGCGCACTGTTACGTGGCAGGGATGGAAAGGCACCAACAGGGATGAATGTGAGATGTAATATGAGGAAATAACAGCTAGGACATCTCAGTTCCATCTGTACCATAGACATTTGCTGCCCATTCTCCCCTTTGGTCCCTTGCAGCCAGAGGTGAGAATGGGCAGCAAGCAACACATAGCTCCTAGCCTGTGCTCTTTAGATCCTTGCTCCAATGTCGGCACCACAGGATCTCGATGCTTGTTTACAGTGTGGCAGTGCAGACTTGGGCTCAAACACAGGGAGCTGTCAACAGTGAAAGCCCCTTTTAGCATCCACATAAAAACATATTTCAGAACCACTCTGTTAGTCACAGTGAGGTCATGTACTGTGCTGCCTCTAACCTCCGCACCTTCTGCCTCTTACCAGAGATATGTATTAACGCATGACTCAATTGTAGCGTGGATGATATTCCTCATTGTGTCTGGGCAGCTACTGTTTGTACTCTGTGAGTTGGCTGCAAATTAACATGTTAAAGTAATGAAACCCTAGTGGTGACCAAGCCTGTTTTACATTCACTTGAGGCTTCTTGGCTGAAATTGTATGTAAACTCTTCAGGGCGCAGAACACCACTGTGTGTTGCTCCACACACAGCACAATGAGGTCCCATTTCTGACTGCAGTCTCCATACCCTACTGTCACCTATGCACACATTACTCACAAAAGACAGCATTAGAGAAAGTTATGGTTGAAAACCAGGCACTCAAAGATAGGAAATACCAGAATTATGGCTCCTGGTGCAGCTTGTATTCAGCCCCCTTGTGCCTGTGCATGAAGATAGAGCTTTTAATTACATAGTCACAAGTTATCTTTTCCACAGGACTGGCCTCACCCAGAGCCCTGGATGCAGGGGACTCTCATAACGACCAGCTACTCAATCCTGCATTTTCTCTTTGTTCGACTTGTGGCCCAGGCCCACAGTTTCTGCACATCACTCAAGCTCTGCTCTGAAGACAGCCAGAGAGCTGCAGTGGCTAAACATGATGAAAAATGTGTACCATGGAAGGTTTTGAGTACAGAATGGGGAGCCAAGAGTTTCGGGCTCTGTTCTTAGCTCTGCAAGTGACCTTCACAAATATGGCTTCTCCGTCTGTAACATGGGGACAATGCTACTGACCTGTTTATTGCTGGGCTCTGGACTTGTTAATATTTGCAGTGGGCAAACGGAGGAAGCTAGAAGTTGGCAAAGGATCATTGTTCTAACCCAAGGCCTTGAGCAGGCTGTGGCAGTGCCAACTGTAACCATGATCAGCTCTGTACCATCAGAGGGGGCAAAAAGTCAGCTCTGGGAGCTCCTCCGTCTCCAATCCCCAGCATCCCTAGCTGGCAAGGCGGGCTGTGCATCTTACCTCACACTGAGTTCACCCCCATGCCAGAACCCTGCTCAGGGCCCAGACAGCCTGGGGGAAGCAGAAAAGGAAGCCTCAAAAGACCACACACAAACCATTTGTCACTAACTCCTACCTGGTCCAACTCCATCTCATCAGGCGTCCGCCACCTGCCCAGGCGGCTGCTGGTGGTTTGATCGACTGGCACCACCACGATATAGTACCACCTGGGGAGGAAAGAATGGTCAGGGGATGTGGCTGGTACTAGCAGGAGACATTAGGACATTTCTTTAGCAGGTGATCTGAAAATGGCTCCCATCAACCCTCCTCCCCTTCTCTAATGAGCAAAAGAGCTTCACTGAGCCAGAGGCCACTGAAGAGCCAAGCTTCCCCTGTTCACAATCATTAGGTTAATGAAGATACACAGACCATGGTAGCAGGAACTGGGGTGAAGACATTTATATAAGCTGGCTGTAGCAGGAGCCCTGGGGGAAACTGTTCCGGCATGAGTTACAAATGAGACTTCTATGAACTGGCTTGTTTTCATCTCCCCAAGGCTTTAAAGAGATTATTTATTCAAAAGCTGTTATGCAGCGACAAAGAAAGCACTTCCTGACCCAGAGCTGGGTTTCCTGAGAGGGTCTCGCTTCCACCCAGAGGTTACAGAGACCCATGTCAGTGGGAACCTGCCTGACCAGTGTAACCCACTGTAAGTAGCAGCTAGAACATGCTGACCACGCACAGCCAGGTGGTGAAGGGAAATCTGGGCTCCAGGATTTGTCACGCGACGTTACTGAATCAGGAGATCTTTAAAGGCAAGAAGCTCCTGCTACCTCCCCTTGCTCCACTGGTCCATTCACGGGGAGAACCTACCTCACTGGTACTGAGGCCTGGACCTTGGGAAGGGCCAGGGTGAACTTCCCATCCTGCATGTATTTGTTTGTGGGGAGAGGTTTTCTCGGCAAGACGTCAGGAGCTGTGTGGATTGACACCCGGTGCTGGAGCCCACCGGCACTGCTGCCACGGTTCATTAGCACAAAGGAATACTCCGTGTCTGGCTCAAGGTCACTTATGAGCTTCTTCATTGAGTGGCCATCAACCTCCACACTCTGGCTGTTGTACAGGATCTGAAAGAGGAGAGGACACATGCAGCTGGGCAGCTTTTGAGCTGCTTGCTGGGCTCTGGGCCTGAACACACATGGCTCAGATTATACATATTCCACAGAACGCCAGAAATCAGAGTGACCCTGGCCAAGAGCAAATCAGCATCCCTGCTAATAACAGTGATGGTGTAGCATGACGGTTAAGTGGTTAGCGTGATCCTGGAGTGACACCATGGCACCAGGGCCATGGCTGCGCTGCCATCAGAGCAGGGGTTGGGCCCAAACTTTCCCTCTGAGTGCTGTGATTTTCCAGAGAGTCATTTGCAGCACCAGCTGCTGGGCAGGATGGCACGTTGACACTTGGCAGAGCAGTCCTCCAGTGGCATGGACACATGGTGCCTGGACAGAAACAAAGCCAGGCCCCTAAGGATGGCTTCTCCACACTCCCAGCTGGCTGACAGAGCTGCTCCCCTGGATGTGCGGGGCTCGGGGCACTCTGTGAGGCTGCTGAGTTTACACCTGCTTTAGCACAGATTTCCTCCAGCTGTGGTGACTGCTTTTCCCAGCAAGGGCCTGAGCAGACCTGCACCTGCTGAGTTCAGGCAGAAACTCTGGATCGGAGCCCTGGCCCAGATGCTTAGGGGAAGACCTGGCACTGCAGAAACACCTCCCAATCCCCACTTTAACAGAAGTGTGGGAGAGTCAGAAATGCCAGGGCTGCGGCTACTTTCTGACTGCAGCAGAGACACACAGTCCTCTCTGTCTGGCAATCCCCAGCAATGCACAGGGCATCACTGAATCTAATACGGGATACAGGAGTAATTTATGCTTATTGTGACAGGGTCAGACTGGACGGTTTCCAAGGAGTATGAGAAGCCCTAGGCTCAGCAGGCCCTTGTCCCCAGTAGCTAAGCAGGCCTTACTCCAAGTCATTTAGCACACCTGAGCCTCAACTGGCCCTGCCTAGAACCTGTTATAAGCCTCCCCTCCAGAAGGCATGGCTGGAGTGTGAGAGAAGAGCTACTACTGGAGCGTGTGGGAGGAGGCCAGACGCTGTTAGAAGGCAGAGGGCTCTAGGGATCCAGGAGAATGCTGCAGGCACAAAGACCGGGCAGAGGAAAGACTCTTACTCAAAGGGGGCAAAAGACCTTTTCCAGGCCTGAGGGAAACAGGCCCTGCCAGAAGGGGAACTACCACACCCAGTGGGACTGTTGGAGATCAAGGAGGCCAGGAAAGAGCCTTGTCTGAGCAGAATCTAGACATTAAGTCAAGCGGGCCTGGGGAAGTAACCCTGGGAAACTAGCAGCAGGACAGTGAGGCTGTGACTTGTAGGATCCTAGGATGGGGCCCTCCCTCAACCCCACTGGCTACCCACTGGAGGGACAACAGTCCTGGCAAAGAGGCTGGGACCTATGAGAACCAAGAAAGGACTGGGAGCCAGACCAGAGCAGCCATCTTACTACCCTTGGTCACGTCTAGGAAGGGAAGAACACTCAGGGGTTAAGCAGTTCCCCTTCTACCGCTAACAGAAGTGCTGGACCCACCCAAGGTGGAAGAGGTGCGTTGTCATATTAAAAAGACCTTTGAAAATGCAACGAGAGGAGAGCTGCCTGCTGGAGCCAGCTGCCACGTACCAACAAACACGCTTTGCCCATGGGGTCTCCAGAGAATGAAGCCAGCTCGGGGTGCAGGCTGGCCTGGCAAAGGAGTGTACGAGGTGAGACAAGCGGGTGGAGGGAATTTAGCCTCTCTAGTGAGAAGTGCAGCAAGGAGGAGGTGCAGGCCCTGGAAGAAGCCCTCAGGGCACCCAGGCACAAGGACAAGCTTCAAGTGAGGTTTACACTGCTGCTTGTGTGGCACTGAAGTAACCACATTCCCAGAAGGTTTGGACACTCTCTGGTTCTTTGCACTTTGCTGATGATGAGCCAGGGACTCAGTCCTTTCACATACAGCCTCTTCTCCAGCACCCAGGAAGAGATGTAAAAGAGCACAAAGGAAAACAGATGTCACTAAGAAGGACAGACACAAGCAATCGTCTCACTGTCATGCTCCAGTCTTTAGGAAAGGAGCATAAGCTGATGTCTTACTGCTAAAAGAAGGAAGGCTCTCCCGCTGGTTCCCCAACGCGCAGGATGAGAGGCTGTGAAAGCAATGATGCTGAGGAGGACTGTTCTCTGCTATGACTTCTCTTAGACCATTTCTCCCTGAGCTTTAATTCCCTTCTCCACAGAGACACATCAGGCGGGTGCTAGACTGAGTGCAAAAACAAATCAAGACGTGGAAATGCCTTTGAAAGCCTCTGGAATGTCAGACACACAGTTGGCAGGTTTCCTCCCGCTCAGTCACGCTAGGCTCAGCAGAACCAGAAGGAACAGCCGGGGTTACTTCAGCACCTTTGCAGTCTGTCTTGGCACCAGTTCCCACAAACACTAATATCATACTGCAGCAATGGTCAGACTGCCTTATGAGAAGAGACTCAAAAAAGCTCAGCTTACTTGAAAAGGTTGGAGGGAAATATGACTGCTGTCTATAAATACACCAGAAAGATAAATAGCAGGGAGGGAGAGTAATTGAGTTCAGCACCAGTGTGGACACAAGAACAAATGGATATAAACTGACCATCGGGAAGCTGACACTTGAAATTATATGCAGGTTTCTATCCAGCAGAAGATTGAAGTTCTGGAATAGCCTTCTAAGGGAAGCAGTGGGGGCAAAAAAACCTAGCTAGTTTCAGAACTGAGCTTGGTAAATTTATGGAGAGAATGGTATAATGGGACAGCCTAGTTTGGGAATTGACTGATCTCTGGCTCCTGGTGGTAGATGAGCTGATGGGACGATTGATGAGGTGGGTTCTGAGTTATTACAGAGCATTCTTTCTTGGGTATCTGACTGATGAGTCTTGGCCATATGCTTTAACTGATTGCCATATTGGGGCCAGGAAGGAATTTTCCTCCAGGGCACACTGACAAATGCACTGGGGGTTGTTCACCTTCCTTTGTATTGGGGGCATGCATGACTCACTTGCTGGTTGATTCTCTGTACCTTAAGGACTTTAAGCCATGATTTTAAGACTTTAATAACCTAGTCCTAAATTTGAGGTTTATTGCAGGAGTGGGTGGGTGAGGTTCTGTGACCTGCATGGTGCAGGAGGTTGGACTAGATCAGGGGTCTCAAACTCAAATCACCAAGAATGCCGCATGAGGACTCATGAGGGCTAGTAGAGGGCTGCATGAAGGTTAGTACGTTAGCCCGAGGGCCTCACCACGCTACTGCAAATACCAGTAGCAACAGTGTCATTGTGGGCCGCAGGAAATAGGTTTAGGGGCCGCATGAGGCCCATGGGCCGCATGCTGGAGACCCCTGGACCAGCGTTTCTCCTAATTTTTTGTAGTCTGTGTGCGCAAAATATTTTTGTGCAAATTTTCAGAACCAGTACCCAAATTTGTGTGCAGTTCAGTGAGTGCATTCAAACTTGTAACTCAACGAAGCATATGATGCAAATAATATCTAAATTTTATTTTGATATGGTGATAGAAATGATTTTATAAATTACAAAACCTTATTTGAAGCATGCTGTTTGAAACTGCTTTCTTAAAGTAGCACAAAAATATTAGCACTGTTGAATTTTTTTGTGCGTGCTTTATTTTGTTGTGTGCATGGGCTTCACAACCTGTGTGTGTGCGCACACACGCACAGCTTAGAGGGAATATAGCCCTGGACTAGATGATCATACCGGCCCCTTATGACCTTAGTCTATGTGCCATACAGGAAGAGAGCTGGGGTGAGATTCTAACCTGACTTCCTCTGAGCCACAAAGAACAAGACCTTGACAACACTAACTCAGCTCTAACTCTGCTCCCCACTATCCCAGTCTCCCACAACTTAGTGCTGGCACTTACCCTAAAGTGCTTGTGTGTGTGCTTTAGGAAGGCATGTTGTCTATACAAGGCCATGCGTAGAGGTTGGGGCTTTGCTGGAGCCCTAGGCATGCGGCATGAACCGAAGTGGCCTTGTTAACACAGTGACACTGGGGGTATTGTCTATACTGATGGTGGCAATTTTGCCGCCGTCAGTTTGCTCTTCTTGGAGTGGATCATGGCAAGTATGAACTTGCCACGCTACTCCCAGAAGTTGACCCCAGATGTCCTTGGGGTCAGGGCTTGTAGGGAAAGCCGACTGCAACCGATTTGCAGTAGGCTTTCCCCTGATGTGTACCAGTGGCTTAAAAAGTTGCCGCTGGTTACACAAGGACTTTTACGTTCCCTGTGCAACTGGTGGCCGTCTGCCACCAAAAAGAGCCCAAGTTTAGAGTAGGGCTCAGTCACAGCCAAGCAGGATGGCAGAAGAAGACACAGAGCTCTCAAGGAAATACCTAGCACATGTGTAAGACAACAGCCGTGAACACACAGCAGGAGGGGACGACAGGACAAAGGAGGAGGATGTTTTGTCTGAACTAGAAGGTGTAAGGTAAGAGGATGGTCACTAGCGTAACATGGAGCTTCCTTGTATCAATGTGGGGTAGGTAGGAGGGGCAGCTTTGGATTGATCTAGCTGATCCCTCATCATGGGCACACGTACAGCAGTGAACTGGGGCATGGATAATGTGCTTTGACAATAAACTTGGCTGAGCCTTCGCCACCAAACCAAGCCTGTGGGGCTTCTTCATGATGTACATTGAGGTCTGCTGAGTCAGAAGCCGCCCATCTCTGCTGGTGGCAGCTCCAGGACCACCAGTGCTATGGCACTAAGAACCATATGGCGTTTCCTGGGAGCGGGGGCAGAGGAGACCACGAGTGCCGCAGACTGGATGGACAGCCTGGTGCTTTCACACAGCATTTTCTTGCTTGCTTTGAGTCTGTCTGAAAAGCTACCCAAAGGTGCAGCATGTCTTCTTATGCTGCCATCTGACGGTTTGTATTGCCTTGCACAGGCCTTTGTGTCCAACCTCTCCCACTCGTCACAGCTGCCACAATTCTGTGTTCCTCTACCTGCCAGACTGCGTTCCCTTCTGAAACACCATGCCCCACTAGCTAGCACCTCTCGCGAACATTACTCTGATGTAAGGGCACAAGATAAAGTCAGGACTGTGTGGAAGCTACAGACGCCCACAGGCCTGAGGCCAGAATGCTAATCAGAGGTGAAGACCAGCTCTGTGACAATCCCCCTTGCAAGGCACCAATGAAATGCAGCCCAAGGGCTCTAAGCTGACCCACTGCTTTGCATGCTACAAATCCTTGCTCGGGCATGCTGATCTAGCTTGCAGTGGCAGGTCTGCAAAGCTCCATGGTCCAAGTGGCCATAATGCAGCTGAGACTGGGTGCTTTTTGTCTTTATGCTCACTGGAAAATATTCTGAACGAAGTCAGGTGAAGACTGAACCAGAGCAAGTTCAGATGAAATTGCAGGGAGAACAGCAGGACAATGGAACAGACTGCCTGGGGGGCTGGACAGACATCTGTCTCGGATGTCAGACACAACAAATGCTGCATCTTGGCAGCAGGTTAGATTAGACCAGGGAGGGGGTTCTCAACCTTTTCCTGTCATGACAAGGTTGGCAGTGCAGCCATCCATGCCTGACCCCGGTGCCCCCACTGACCATAAAACCCCCCCAAAGTCAGGAGTTTTGGCGGCAGCACAACCTCCACCCCAGCCTTCCACAGCTGAGAAATGCCACCACCACCGGGACTTCTGGTGGTGGCACAAGCTACAGGTGCACCTGGCTGCTGGAAAAAGCTGCTGCTGCCAGCAGTTTTGGCAATGGCTAAACCCAAAGAAACCCCTGCTGAGGAAAAGTCGCCGCTATCTCTGCTGGTTCAGTAGCAGCACACCCCGCTTGGGTTCATTTCCACATAGGCAGGAGTTCTTCTCAGCAGCAGCCTGACTCGCCACGAAACACGCAGTGCCTGAGAATTGCTGGACTAGACAAGACCCTCGCAGTCCCTTCCAACCTGATGGTACTAGGATTCCAAGACAGTGCTGCAGGAGGTGTGGAAAATTAGACAGAGCTGGCATCTTAGTTCTAAGTGCTAAGTTCAAAATGTTACTAGTTATTACCCAGGATTTTCAGTGGCTTTTAATCACTTCCACAAATCTTTTTCTTGCCCATGAAACACTTAATGATGATGCCCATAACTAGAGCCCTGCATGGATACAAATACGTGGATCCGTATCCGAACTGCATCCACAAAAAATGGTCCATGGATATCCATGTTGTATCCGCGGACATCCGCATATTTGCAGAGCTCTAGCTCTGTGCAGATAAAAATATGTGGATCCATATCTGATCTGCATCCACAAGAAATGGTCGGCGGATATCCATGTTGTATCCGTGGATGCGGATATCATGTAGATATCCGTGAATTTGCAGGGCTGTACCCATAACTCACATTTCCTCTGTTGTAGGCAAGGGCCAGGGAGGGTGTGCCAAGGAAATGGGGTCTTCAGAGAAAAAAAGAAAACACTTGGCTTGGCTTTCCATGAAAGACCACGAACTGCCCAAACCCGTTCCTAGCTCAAAATGCTGAGAATCCAGCCAGGGTAAAATTTCACTTTTACTTGAAAAACATGCAAGAAGAAAAAACCCTGAAACCCAGTAATGTTAGTGGCTTACAGCCAGGACTACAAAGGGCCCTGGGATGAAATATCTTCTCTTAACTATCCCACCAAGGCCAGACAACACTTTAGGGAGTTTATCTTCTGGCACAGATGAAGCTGTGCCTTACTGATTTGATATAATGAAAACTGCAGAAATCTCCATTCACTCCACCCCCCCCCACAAAAAAAACCCCAAACCAAAACAAAAAAACAACCAACACCATGTTCTGCCCAAGCCTCACCACACTGACAGTCAGAACAAAATCTTCTTGAATTAAGTCTGTTCACATGGCTATGACACCCTCTGGGATGTAGATTTAGTGTCAGCCTGTTTATCAAGTGTAGATAACACTAATTGTTCCCATGGAGATTTAGCTGCTACGTTTGTTAGGCTCTGTCCTCTGCATCTAGTGTGTGAACTGTGCAGACAGTGAAGGGTGAGCCATGTTTGTAAAACACAAACCCCTGGCGGGGAAACTGCTATCACATAGTATGGTCAAAGCCTGGGGCGGATCCTGCTTGCTCACACGCACCTGTGTGCCTGGGAGTAATGGAGGAAAGATGCCATCTGAGCTGTATCTTTAAGACCACTCCTGATATCCTCAGCTCACAGGTAACCAACACCCTCTGCTCCTGTCTCACACCAGACCTAAGCCTCAGCCAGGGCAGGCCAGGCGTCAGCATTATTCCTGCTGGAAACTGGCCTGCTCCAGCCATCCCCAAGGTCGAACCCTCCCACCCACATGCACTAAGAAGATAAGCCACTGCACATACATAAAGGCATTCAATGCTCTGTACAAACAAACTAGGGTCTGTGAGGGGTCCTTCTGTCCCAATGTCCGACCCCTCTGTCCAAACATCTGTCCCGTCGTGACCCTTGGATTGTCTTGCTCTCTCCTGGATCTCCTGTGAGACAAAGACCTCGTCTCTTCCCAGCTAACCCTGCCAGTTCAGAGGGACTCTTGTTGGTCCCTCTGTAATGGAGAGGAAGAGTAAAGTGCCACACTTTTAGCTGCATGTGGAGGACAGAGACACAAACACAAACAGTGATGCCAGCAGTGGTGTAGAAAGGGGGTGGGTTGGCATGGGGGCCAAGGCCCCAGGTGCTGGGCTGGCCGTGCATCAGGGACCAATTGGAGGGGCCGTGGCTGCCCACTGAGTGGTGCCCTGTGTGGGTCAGAACAGCAGCAGGGTGGCTGTAGCCCCCTGTGCTGCAGGGGCCCATTCAATGCTGGGTACCAGAGGCCTGGTCCCTCCCTCTGCTGCTCTCTGCGCATGGTCCTGGCCACCCTGTCCCCAGGCCTTGCAACGCTGCAGCCACATGCCAGCCCACCCTGCCTCTGGAGTGGACCAGCTGGCCAGGGGTGGTATGAGCTGTAATGCTGTGTGGAGAGCAGTGGAGGGAGGCACCCAAAAGGCGGGTATTCTGGGCTGGAGGCCTTCTAATCCGGCCCCAGTGCAGGGCCAGCCCAGCAATACGTCCACCCCTCCCTGGGGAATCGGTGGGAGGAGGGGCTGTACAGCATGGGACAGCTGGGGGAGCCCAAATGTAGACTTCATCCCTGGTGCCAGACACCTCACTATGCCACTGACTGGACAAGCGGAAGCAGTAGCAGGCTCTCCCCAGGCAGATGACAGACAGGGCACTATGTGCTGCTCCACTGTAAGGTTTCCTGAAACCACCCCTCAGATGGTGCAGCTGCTCTGGTGCCCTCTTTGGCCAAAAGGCCAGGGGGTTATGCAGGGTCTGGGCAAAGGGAACCAGTCCTAGTTCAATTAGCTGGCTCATTTTCAGGGTATTCAGCTGCTGTGGTAACATCACATTTCAGCTCACTCACAGGTGGTCTGCAGCCTTTGTGTCCTGTGTCCAAGGCTGGCACCTCACACACTTCTCGCTGTCCAGTCTCCCCAGCTGTGCTCAGCCACTGAGAAGGGATTATACACCAACACAAACCCTCCCAAGCCCCTGAGAATGGGAGCATGCCACATAGGCACTGCCAGAGAGCTGGAAGAGGGACTCTGGTACAGCTAGCTCCAGGCAGGAGCCAGGCCCAGATCCCTGACGGGGAAGGTGAGCACTGACAGACCGCATAAGCACCTGCCGTGAGAACTGCTAACAGCTACGCAGCACTACACCAGCCTTCCAACTTCCTGATGGTGAGTGCAGAGCAGGGGATGCTGCGGAGAGAAAGAAATCAGTGGACTGGAGCAGGGAACAGTGGAGGCTTAGCACACGGAGCAAATGTTCTCAGATCAGTGAATTTGCTGAGTATCTGCATCCTGGCCCTGTCACTACCAGCCCTCTCTAGGGCTTGTCTAGAGACCAGTGTAGGAGGAGACGGTGCCACAGCCTCCCACCACTGGTGCATGTTCCAAAGAGCATGCCTGAGGTGGCACATGCCTGCCCAGGCTGGCACGGATTGACCTGGCTCAGCATTTGGCACATGCCTTTCCTCCGGGCACTGCCTGCTGGTGCCCAAACAATCACTAGACTCAACACTGCTGACACCCTTCACTGGTGTCTGCAGCCCTGCTAGAGCCTGGGAAGGCAAAAGTAAGCCAAGCAGCCACAGAATACCAGGAAGGAGGGCGCAAAAGCAGTACCTCCTCCCACTTAGTATTTTTGCTCTCCAAAGCATCTGCAGCAACGTCCTTCTGTGCTTTAAAGCCTGCATAGATGAATCCCTGAAAGGGCACTGGGACTCTGCTCAGCCAACCTTGCTTTGCAATCTGATGGGCCGTGGGCAGAGGGGCTGCTGTTCAGAGTCTGGCTCACTCGCCACGGGAGCCCCTGGACACCCCATGCAGTCTGCCCTCACCTTAAAAGGCACTGTGGACTTATAGGAATCAGGCACTTCCCAGCTCAGCAACACCGATGTTTTCATCACAGCACTGACACGGAAGTTCTTCGCGAACACTGCAATTAAAAACAAACCCCTTGAGCCATGCAGGCTGCCTCCTGACTCATGGCTACTGAATTCAGCTGCAGCAGGAAGGGAGATGCAAGCAGAAAAGCAGTGCCCTTTCAGCCAGGCTCTCAGCCCCCACACTTTCCGACTGGCCTAGTTTTCTGACACCAGAGAACAGCTCTCCCCAACAGCTTTCAGGGCTCTTTGCCATGACCCAAGGACAGTAGGCCTTGGGTGCGGGACCCACAGCTATACTACTCACCTGGCCTGCACCAGGGCCAGCAGAGACCCTCTTAATTAAAGATGAGACAGGAGCTTGTGTGGGACATGACATAGGCAATTGTGTTGCCCCCAGAAGTCTCCTCCTAGGAACAGGTAACATGAGGGAACCCTTCAGCATTGTGTGATGAGTCAGCTTCCCTCCGGAAAAGCCAGTGTTCTGTGGCCTTGCTTGCCAGAGCCAAGTGGAGTCTAGCCTCTCAGGCCCATGGGAGGGGCACTTCGATGGAGATGTGCCTTAACCATAAGGCTTCCTAAGCACCTACCTTGCTCGACGGGCATGGTCCTGGACTGGATGCTGGGGCTGAGCGGCCCAGCCCCCTTACTGGTTCGGGCCCTCACTTTGATGTCATAGGTGGTGTCTGGTTTGAGACTCGTCAGGGTGATGCTTGTGTCCTTGGTGACGTTGGTCAGGTCCTGTTGGCTGTTGATATCTCTGTACACAACCGTGTAGTTGGCAATTCTTCCATTTCTCTCCGCCAGTACTGGAGGGTCCCAGGCCACCTCTGTGGTGGAAGTGGTCAGCCCCACCACACGCAGGTTCTGCGGGAAGCCACTTGGCACATCTTCAGTCGTGGTGATTTCCTTCTCAAACTCCTCCCCAGGGCCTGCTCTGTTCTTGGCAGACAGCTTGAAGATGTAGGTGGCACCTTTATGCAGGTTAGTCACAGTGTAGTGATGGTCATTTTTCCCAAAGTCTAGTGTGTTCATTTTCTCCTCATCAGTGCGTTTGTACTGCAGTCGGTACCCCAGCAGCTCTCCAACCATCTCCTTGGGTGGATGCCACTGTATGAGAGCTGTGTTCATGGCTGTGGTGCTAATCATCATGGTGGGCTTGCCTGGAACTGGAGCATAAACACACAGTGACCATCCACAACCGCCCCCCTGCAACCAGGAACAGAGAGGAGATAAGAGAAAACCTGGAGCTACTGGATCCAAGAGAACTGATGTCACTTGGAGCTCAGCTGCAGAGTGGTAAGTGAAGTACACAAATCTAGATGGATACATACAGATGGGCGCTGATGAAAGCAAATTCTTGGTTCAGATTCTCCAAATTCTCCTGTCTAAAAAGGCAACGAATACAGAAGCTGACACTCAGCGGAAAAATCCAGACCCTGACGTTCAACGGTTTAAAGTACACCACAAATTCCACATTTGACTCACACCCCACGCTGGATTCAGCAATTTGTATGTGGGCGGCTTGAAATGGTACCCCTATGCAGACAAGAGTCACAGCACCAGGAACATCTGGGCCCTGATGTATTGTGCTGAAACAAATGCACAAAACCATATCCAGCATCCTAAGCTATCTGGATGAAGAAATATTTAGTCCCCTGACCTTGTAATTTTACCATCTGCAGAGGCAGTAAGTGGAGCTGGTTTAGCTGTTTGCAATCAGAATAAATTCTGGTTTAGTTGATGAACCAATTCATGATATGAATGTTGAGTGGTGAGCAGCAACACTCATGGCACTGAAATGCTGCTTCTGCTGCACAAATTAAGGAATGTTTAGTTTAAAATTGAGAATTTAATACCTTGGTTCCCTCCCACTTAAGTCTTAAATGAAGGGTGTGTCACCACTCCAAAATCAGAACTGATTTGGATACAAACCAACAG
This sequence comes from Podocnemis expansa, assembly GCA_007922195.1. Classification (NCBI taxonomy): domain Eukaryota; kingdom Metazoa; phylum Chordata; order Testudines; family Podocnemididae; genus Podocnemis; species Podocnemis expansa. The sequence continues at coordinate 1,343,014 of ML682035.1, read as the reverse complement.
GTAAGAAAAATATTCAGAGTTAGCGGGACAATGTCATGGTGGTTAAAAAAAACCCCAGACTAAATCTAGCCGCAGGCCCATGCATGATATTTAAATGTGCTGACCCACAGGAAAATAGGAAATTATTGTGTACTGGATGGCATTAGGGCCCGCTTCCACCCCTGGAGGCCCACAGCACAGCTCTCTTCTGAAGTCTCTTGCAGCTGGAACAATCTAAAGGAGAGCAGTGCTGGGGTCTCTGGTACTATTTAAATACACATAATTAAACTGACATTGCAAATGCCATCCTCAGCTTCTGACAAAAGTCACTATTTAGGGACAGATGATTTCAAAGTTGATTGATCTTATCATTAACTTCAAATGTGCATCCTGGCCTGGGGGATCTGCTGTAGAACATCTGTGTGGTGAGGAACCCTGGTGAGGTGCAGGGGACAGAGCAGCTGAGATGCTGGAAAGGGCAATTACTGCTGTAGTTACCCTGGTGCCATCAGGAGCAGCTTGCTGTGCCTTGCTTAAAAGCACCACAGAGGCAGATACCCAGTTCATGCAAAATGCATGCCCATAAAGAGTGTTGAATGTTATTCCTGGACCTGGTCTGACAATGGCAGGGTGCCACCTGTAGGACAGGCTACAGATCAAAAATTGATGTTGGCTAGTGGGTGCTCTCTCCCAAGACCAACACAAATCTGCTTGCATCATGTTCCCAAAGAAAATTCAAGTAACTGATGTGTCCTCTTGGTGTCCTTGAAGCATGGCATGGGCTTTTCTGGAAAACTAGCTCTGGAAACACTCATGTATTCAGACCACAGAACTTTGGAAACAAACTCTGGCTGAATTCAATGGAATCCAGAGACTGCATATGGGTTTTAATGCACTTCTGCAGGAGCATGTTTTAGTTTTTAGCTGTGCTTGGCTGTTTGTATGTAGAGAAGCAGCCTCAAAAATGGGCTGGATCCACTTCTAACCAGCTCTCGAAGTCCTTCATTCATTGAAGGCTGCCACGAGACAGCACTTGGCTGATCTAAACTGGATTCCAGGGCAGCAGAAAGTGGTGCAAGGAGAGCTTTGTTTTAGAGCTAGGGTGAAGTCTGGTAGTTAGGCCCAAGAATTCCCTTCTCCACTCTGGACGGAGTGGGTACATTAAGGCTGAAAGATTTTCACTGACCTCTTCTATGGTGCTGTCACTCCCGCCGTTTGCTCTCTCTGTGCCTGTCCCTTTCCTGCCTCCAACATGCTCTGCGTAGACCCTGCTCAGCTGTGCCACATGCCCAGACGCTAACGCCTGTGCACAAGGGATGCAGCCAGAAGGCTCCTCCTTTCCCCTCACTGCAAAAGTAGAAATCCCCATGGCATTCCCTTCCCTGCCCAGTATCCTCAGCCCCAGTGGCTGGGTTAGCTCCCAAGGAATTCACTAAGGCCACCCATCAGCATGGCACCCACCTGCCCCTGTAGTAGTGACGACCTTGGGCTTGCTGCGTGCACCGTCCCCTTTAGTGGTATAGGCTGCCACTGTGACGGAATAGGTGGTTTCAGGTAAAAGGCCTCCAATGATGGCTTCCTGGAGCAGAAAATGAGCACCAAGAAAGAACACTGTTACTGCTTGGGGTTCAGGAGGCACCTGGAGGGTTTCAGCATGAATACACTTATGCTGGCTGGGTTTGTTTTGTGCCTCACACCCAGAGCAGCTCACACCTCACACGCGTGCAACACCACCTCTCTAGCATTGTACTTGCTGTTCCCCCGTACAGACAGCACCGCTCTGACTCTCATCCAAAGCTGCCTGTAGGTGTGTAGGACCAGCGCTGAGAAGGCAAATTGGCTAGATCTACCCCAGCTCACAGCGACTCCACTGAGCCCCTCCTCACTCTTGCCTCCACAGCTGCTGTTTGCAGAAGTTTGGATTTGGAACAGAACTCTGAAGCAAGCTAGAGGATGCTCCACGCCAGCCGGTACCGCGGGCAGCAAGCTCACCACAAAGCAAGGGCCCGTTCAGCCTACAGCATCAGCGCCCTCCCTGGGCCTTGTTTCGGAGCTTGATGCTGAATGCAACCCTGCAGCAGAGGTGCTGGGACGTCATGGAGGAGAGCCGGGGGAGGGATTTTGGGGTTGAGGCACCCCGAGACAATGGCTCCTCAGGCCCCACATGCCGTGGCACTGTTGCAAGGGGGGGTCATGTAGATGCGAGGCAGGGCGAGTTCTCAGAGGTGGCCTTGGGCAGAGGACAGTAACAGCAGCTCTGTCTAGCCCAGTCCAAGGCAGAACCCCTGGAGCTGCAAGTCACTTTTGCGGGAGGGAAGGCCCTGCTAGATGAGTGAAATAACTGAGCCATGGACATGCTCAGGCCATCAGAGCTCCTGACGAGCGTGCTGAGTTTTTTCCCCAACTCTAACCTTCCTTGAGCACCAAGAGAGCATGAGCCCTCAGTTGCGTTTCAGTCAAAGGACTGAGTAACACCACCTTCTGCTTTCTCTGAGTAGGCCACTGTTAGCGAGCTGACGGGCTCCACCCACGGCCACAGAGGGAGTCCTGTGACTGGCAGCTAAGCAGCTCCCAGACTGCAGCCAGGCTGAGGGCAAGTACCCTGAGGCCTTCTCCGCCTGTCATGAGTCAGATAGCCCCATTCCCTGCCTTTGGGGCTGACAAAAGGCAACGTATGAGGGAGAAGGGCTGGGCAAGCTGAGGCCTGGTGGTGAAACCCAAGCAAGCTCCCTCAGGTTATCCTGCTGACAGGCAGGCCAGCCTAGCGGGGAGTGTGGCAGCAGTGATGTGCAGGGAGGGTCACAAGCCCCACCATATCCTAATTAACTGCAGGATAGAGCCTGGGGAACCCAAAGAGAGAAGATGGGCCATGGGCATGACCCCTCCATACCCCCACTCCCTGACCACAGTTCAGGGCCATTGTGATTTGTCTGCAGCAAAACCTATCACACCTTTAATGGGGGGGGGGGGGGGAGAATCTCCTCTTCACAGTCCCTCTTGGCATTCATACTGCCTGTTGGGGCTATCCCAGAAAGGCAAAACCCTACTTAAAAAGCCCTCTACAGACTCAAACACCAGCTAGACTCTCCCGCTGAGCAGGGCCAGGTAGCAAAGGCTCCTCTCCACGCCACATTGCAGCCATAGGCTCAGGGTCAGATCCAATCATCGGCCTTCCACACCCCACATTAAACCCACTGGCCAAGATACCACAGCTAAACTATTCCTGGATGAAAATAAACCAAGAGAGAAAGAATAACTTGGGCTGGATGGCAAGGGAGGGGGGGATCACATGTGAAGGGAGAAGGGCAGACCCAGGGGTGGGGGGGAATGCTGCCTCCTGGGACTTGGGTGCTCTTTCCAGGGATTCCTTAAAAGCCTTGCAAGGTGTCTTCTGTTTGACTGCTCTGCTATCACTGCTGTTTCTCCAAACATCAGCAAGATCAGTCCCCCCTGGATACTGTACAGACCCACCAGCAAGGTACTTGCCCAGCTTTGCTCACAGCAAACCACCCCATTGTCAGAGTGTAATCAGCAAAGCCAGAGACACAAAGCAACAGGCACCAGCAAGAATGACACCAAAATCAGAGGATGAGCAAGATTCCACCTTCCTCCTCCATACCTGCTGTGGGTGTGAGCAGGCAAGTGCCCGGGACAATTGGTGCCCACACAGCCAGAAAGGGCAACCCACAACGAACGCTGCAGACTCTGAACATCCCACAAGGATTAACAACCCCCAGATCCATGCAGAGAGAAAGTCTCAGGCAAGAGCATGCCATGGGAGCAAAGCAAGTGAGCAGGGGAGAGGGAAGTGAGATGGGGGATGATCAAGGAAGAGATGATTGCACAATGGAAACATAGCGCTGTCATCGCCAAGCCACTCCTAGCACAATTCCTCAGTTTAAACAGCCTGGGCCTGGAAAAGCCATGGTAGGGTGTGTAATTGAATTCCAGATTCTAAAAAGGTCTTTTTCTAGTTTGTTCTTCCAGATTTATATTTCCAAATTACTTGGGGAAAATTGGAGTTAACTGTTTAAATGTGATTGTTTTCTTGCTACTCTCTGTTTCAGTCAAAGGTCGTGGTTGAGAGGGTAGGTTATTTTTCATGGCTAGGATCAATAAGTTTCAAAGATTCTATATCTGATTCTACCACACAGCCAGCTGAGCCAACTACTGCAGAAAGCAGGATGTGCCTCCTGAGTCAATCACTTGAGTCTGCCTAAAACTGCATTGCAACAAGCTGGAAATACAGATTATAGAAAATGTCAATGGCTTTTCTGCATTTAGCAGCAATCTAAATGCCAATTTTCTCTGGATTTGCTGCTTGGGGAAGGCTGCACAGTGTTACTCTCAAGCCTCATTAGGGGAGTGAAAGGGATGTTCTGACAGCACTATGTCTACAAAATTCGTAAATTGATTTGCCAGACCCCTCTGATCCAAACTAGAACACACACGAGTGGTACTTACATGGTCGATGGAGTCCTCAGCCCTCAACTGATGGGGGAGAAAGGAAGGAGGAGAGAAAAATGGAGACAGAATTTTAAGGGAGGCCTTCTAGGAAAGGGGCTGAGAATGACATTAGCAGGGTAGCAGACTGGGTATGGGTTATAACATGTACACACAAGAGGATCACTCAGCAATGGCTGTATCCAAGGACAGATGTGGGATACAGTGCAGCCGCTTACATGCAACCAGCCTGTGCAGTAGGGCCTGGAAAACACACAGAAAGCAGGGCAAAGGTGCTTTTCTCTCACAAAGATGGAGAGGTGACCACTTGCTAGCTATGAAGAAGGGTCCCTTCGCCCTCTCCAGCCTTGCCTACAGCTAAGTCTTTTTGCTAGCTCCACTGGTGGAGCTAGGCAAGGTCTGACCAGCATAATAATCACAGTGGCATCTAGAGCCACTTCGGACACTGGTGGCTCCCTAGAGATGTCTTCAGCAGGACTTCTCCCAGTGCCACCACCCTGGGAACAGACAGCTGTAACAACCAAAGGAGATTTTTGACCCAGAATTCCTATCAGATTCGCTCTCTATTTCAGATTGCTGTCCATGGTCACTTTCTGTCACTGCCTCATTGGAAATCAGAGCTATTAACACATGGAATAACAGAGGGAGTCATTTTACAGGAAGGCAGATCTGAAAAACGGGATGCTCAATAAAGTGGCAAAATTTGCAGATGATACAAATTTACTCAAGAGGGTGAAGTCCAAAGCAGACTGTGAAGAGATCTCACAAAACTGGGTAACTGGCCAACAAAATGGCAGACAAAATTCAAGGCTGATAAATGCGAAATAATGCACATTGGAAAACATAATCCCAAGTGGTGAAAATTTCCAGAGGGGTAGCTGTGTTAAGTCTGTTGTACAGTAAAAAAACAAAAAAACAAAAAAACAACAGTCCTGTGGCACCTTAAAGACTGCATCTGATGAAGTGGGTTGGAGCCTATGAAAGCTTATGTCCGAAGAAATCTGTTAGTCTTTAAGGTGCCCTAGGACTCATTTTTATAATCCCAACTACGCATATAAAATAATGGGGTCTAAACTAACTGTTACCATTCAGGAAAGATCTTGGAGTCACTGTGGCTAGTCCTCTGAAAACATCTGTTCAATGTGCAGCGGCAGCCAAGAAAGCCAACAGACTGTTAGGAGCCATTAGGAATGGGATAAATAACAGGACAGAAAATATCATAATGCTGCTATAAAAATCTGTGGTATGCCCACACCTTAAATAGCATGTGTAGTATCCTATTGTTGCCTCATGCCACAAAACAGATGTATCAGAACTGGAAAAGTACAAAGAAGGGCAACAAAAATGATTGGGGATTCACAAAAGAATTAAGTACGTTCATGGAGGATGGCTTCATCAATGGCTGGTAGGCAGGAAGGTGAGGGATGCAAATCTATGCTTTGGGTGCCCCTAGCCTCCGACTGGCAGAAGCTGGGAGTGGATGGCGAAGGACGGATCACTCAATGGTTGCCTCGTCTGTTCACTCCTTATGAAAAAGCTGGTATTGGCTGCTGTGGGATGACAGGACACTGAGCTAGAGGGGCCACCGGTCTGCCCCAACATGGCCATTCTTCTGGAACTTCGGGGCTCATGCAATGGTGAGCTGTAGGCCCCACTGCCCATAACCATGATACAAAAAAGCCCCATGGTTCATACAAAATGGCAGACTGAGTGACCCTGGAAATGAGGGCATGGAAACTCTGGAACACTGAGGTGAGAAATCCTGATGCAAACAGCACCCATACTGTGGAACAAAAGAAGTGGTAAAACACATTTGGCAAGGAGAGCTCACTGCAGGGAAGGCTAAAGTGAAACATTTCCTGCCAAGAGTTCTGAAGAGCCAACTGAGCAGGCAAAGCTTGAACCCCATGGAGGGGGAGACAGATTTCTGACCATCCCTACTAGTGAATTCAGGTTTCTAAGACACCAAACAGCTGCTAGGTCACTGAAACCTCAGCTGGCACTAGGCTCCCACTGTGTACTGGAAGTTAGGTTCTTGTAGGCTGCACACAGGAGGAGTGCCCAGCTCTCATGACAAGATTCCTTTGGCTAAGATCTTACATCCATCTTGAGTTACTGCCATCTGCCTAGAGAAAGCACTGTCTAGTGGTTAATATACAGGAACCAGTGAGACAACCAGAAAAGGACAGGTCATGCACCAGAGATGTCACATAAAACCTACATCCTGACCAAGTGCAATCATTAAAGACCCTTTCATCAGGTCTGGCTGTTCTCTTCAGTCCAAGTGTAGTTACAGTCCACCTGGCTCCAGTTGTCTGTCCTAACCACCCCTACACTGGGTGCAGTTAAATGACCTTTCTGGTCTGCTCCTTTGGTCTGCAGCTTGGCTGAAGTCTTGCTAGAGAAAGGATAAAAGGACTGGAAGTTTTTCCTTGCAGGAATCCATTCCTGCCCCCAGCACTGTGCCTCTGGCGGGAGGGGGGAAGGTACAGGTTTGGAAGCTAGACAAAATCACCGTCCCAAACACTCTTTGGGACTCTGTGAATGAGAACACAGGAGGCAGCCCCAGAGCCAGTGGCCCCAGGCCTATGTGCTGAGCAAAGCAGCAGGAGGAGGTTCTGAAGGACAGAGCACCCTCACACTACGCTGAGGGTGCAATCAGCCAGCAAGCTCCACACAGTAGCTCCACACAGTAGATTTTACAGTGAATTTTTACCTTGATGGCAGCATTTCAATGTACGTCTTCTGCACATATTCATTTTCCTTCAGTTGAGAGTGAGGACAGGGCCCCTTTGATCTCTGGTGCAGGATCACGCCTGAGAAGCCATGCCTGGCCAAGACTTGGTTCTAAACCCAGTTTCCTTATGAAAAGATCACCCTCACGCAAAAACATTTTGCTCCTAAGCCAGCTCCCTTACCTCAAAGTGTTTAAGCTGCTGAGTGAGATGCACTGATCTGGAAGACACACAAGCCTTAATAAAGAGCATTTGGATAGCGTGGTGTCCATGAGCCAAGAGGGCACAGTGAAGTGTTAATGCCAACAGCATGTATTTAAGGCTGCGGTAGCACATTTACAACACTCCAGCATAGCACCAAAGGAATGTTTGCCTTCCCCGGGCACAGCTCTGGTAAAAGCACCAAGCTGGGGCCCTTCACAACCAGCTCTCCTGTGCAAGGCAGAGCCTTGACCCACTTGTCCCCTGAATGCAGTGGCTACTGAAAGATCTCAGTTGTGCGTGGGGGTTGCTAAGGACTCAAGGTGAAGATATGTCCAGGAGGCCTAACTTGCTGCACTACCTCCTGATCCAGGGTGCTTCTGACAGATGCTTTGCATCTGTGCTCCATTCATGAAAGTAGGGTACACTGTCTGGCACCCGCCCAGGCTAATGACCACAGGGGAAGCGAAACTTCAAAAAGGATCCCTGCAAATCGCTCTAAAAGCAAAAGAGGAGGGCTCAACACAAGCCATCCATCCTGTTTATGTTTGTGCAGGGGAGGCCACGAGGAATGGGGCTCCCAAATCTCCCAGGTACTCTAGTCAGAGAATATATTTTCTCTCCATTGCTATTTCTGAAAGTGTGGCAGGACAAGAGGGTCCTATGAATGCTGGACAGTGCATGGCAGTTTGTGACTTCACCCTCTGCCTCACCATGACAATCTTCATAGGACTATACATGCTACAGGAGCCTGCTGGCCTCCATGACTAACGCACAGAAAGGAGCAGTCAGGGCAGCAGCCAGGATCCTGCCACAGAGCCAGCTCTTTTCACTTCCAGTGAAGCCAGCTGGCTCTCAGAGTCTGATGCTCTTTGGGAAACCCCTCTTGGATTAGCAGCGGATTAGCACAAAGGGGATTCGTATGCTGTTTCCAAAACTGCCCACAGAATGTGTGCGGAAGGAGCTTGTTGGACAGCTGAGGGCTAAAGAACTGGCCAAAGCGTGATGAAATTGCAGGCATCTCAGTGACAGGGATGGCCTTCCTCCAAGGTTTTTGGAGGGAGAGCAGGGAACCACAGTGACTCACCATACGGCCATGAGCATACTCTCAAATACTAGGTGACAAAAGACGCATGCCATTTCCAGTGGTGAGCAGGATTCACAAGGAAAGCTGGTGGGAAAAGGTCACTTTCTTAGACACCTGGCTCACCATATCAATGGGTTTTTTGATGAATGTCTGTAAGAAGTAAGGATCAGGTGGCTCTGAGATCCTTCCCTGACCTTGGGCAGGGTGTTTGATTTCTTCTCACCAGATGTTCCAAAATCCCCAGTCACTTAACTGAGACAGGAATCAGAAGCACATATGTTGACAGCTACTCCCTTTCTTGGTGCTGACCCTGAGCTGATAAATGGGGCAGAGGGTGAAACGACAAGCTGATGTCCTTGAACAGCTGTGTCACGTTCTGTGGGTGGTTTGCTTGGTCCCACTTTGCTCACTATGTGGATATGTAGTGTAATGGGTCAGCTTCTTGCAGCTGGGGCAGTGAGGAAGGAGAAGAGAAGAACAAGATGAACATGACTGCTGCTGCTGGTGCACAGAGTAGAAGATCTGCCGCAGAGAGGCAGAGGACTCCCTGAAAGGGGCAGGGAAGAGGGGTCTCCATTTGCTCTGGCAGCTGGTGCTCATGCACTGCTAAGTTGGCAGTCTCCGGCAGCCACAGAGCCCCAAAATCGCTAGGAGAAGGATATACTCACTCTAACTTGACCTTGGCAGCACAGGTGAAAGAAGTGACTCTTCTTCCACTCACTTGCATCCTTTCTTCCCTGCTCTGGCAGGTTTCCCCAAAGCCAGCACAGAAACAGGGAGCATCTGCTCCCAATAGCAGAGCAGAGAAAGACCCTGCCAGCACCCAGGCATGGCTCCAGCTCCGGCACCCCAGGAGAGCCCAATGTGAGATGCAGCCCACCAAGTGCTGAACTCAGGGGCCAAACTCTGCCATAACATGGCACTTGTCATGGTCTGTAAAGTCTTCCACAGGTCCCAGGTGCAGACTCTGCCTGGCTGGCAGCTGTTGGTACACAGGGAGGGCACACACATTCACCTCAATACAAAGCGGTCTGATGGGAAAACAAGCCCCAGGCATCGCTATGGCAGAAGAGACACCTTGACTCCACCACAGGTGCTTTCTAACTACCAGTTAGGCTCCCTAGGAAGGAGGCTGGCAATGAAAACCAGACCTTCTCCATCCTCTTTCACCCATCTCCCAAAGCTTTGATAACTACAGATCTCTACTGTTTGAATAACAAACATCTCCAGTCCCCTTTCCATCTCCCTTTCCCCCCTTGGCTTCCTCATCTTCAAACAGTGAAAAGTTATGAGTTGGCTTTAATGCCAATGTCTTCATATCAACTGCATGAAGTAGATTGGGTAGGATATGCCTACTCACAATCGGCAGATGATCCAGAAGGGTCCTGCCCACAATTTCCTCTGTAACCCCAGAAATGCAATCAGTTCAATTCTTTTCTTGTGCACTGCAAGAAATCTTATATGGATGCTAAACAGAACTGATGTGAATGTATTCCAACTGCCTTTGTATCTTGGCCTTTGCAATAGATGCCCCAGTGAATTCTTCCAATTGCACTTATAAAAATGTTACTTTCCCCACACTCCACCTGTTCACACTTGAGTGGGCTACTTTTGCTTAGCAAAGGCTGGCATCATTGTACAGTCCAACTGGAAGAGACTAAATATGTCTTCACAAGCAGTGATCATCAGCTCCTCCTTGCTGGATCTTTACTCTGTGCCAAGATTATCAGCTCATTCCTGCAGCCATTGATTCCTGGAGAGTAACAGTACTCACGGCAATTACCTGCTTGCCTTAGCTGCCCTTCTAATTGCACTCCATGGGAAATGAAGGGATTGGCATGAAGTGCTTGAGAGAAATCCACAGCTAGCAATGAACTTCCCACATAATGTTCTGAATGCCAAAGACTGACAAGCGCTTCAAAGGGCCAAAAAGCCCCAAGAACTTGCTTGACCACAACTTCTCTGTGTGAAAAACAACCAAAAACCCCTGTAACACAGACCCAGTATGCCTGAGGCCTAGGGCTGGTAGATGCCTCTGCAAGATAACAGTAACCCAATGATGACTGTCTAACCCCTTTGTAAATCTCTCGCTAGAGAACTGCCACTCAGATGCTGTGAAATACAGAGATGGTCTCAGACAGACATTGAGCAGGTCTTGCCCCCCCATCAGGGACATGGACACAGCCCTGCAAAAGGGAGATCAGGGAGAATCTAAGAGTTGAATACTCACTGAAAAGTTGAAATCTGTGCTCACTCAATGTGGTGAGCGAGGAAGGGGCTCCAACCACCAGAAGGGCTTTCTATAAACCTTCCCATTGTCCACGAAATGGAGGAGGACTGAAAAGAGGATGGACTGACTAGATGAAGAGGAAGCTGACTAGATGAAGAGGAAGCATTCTGAAGATGACAACAAGAGCAATAGTGCTTGGTCTGACCTGAAACTGAGATTAGCCCATTAGCCCCAAACTAAAGCAGAAGGTGGCAAGTGGCATAAGCGACACAGGAAAGATGACACTTGTGTGGGAAAGAAAAACCCATTCACAACTTTTGCACTCATTAAAATAAATCAGAATCTGGAACATGAATGCCATGCCCTGGACAGCAGTTTAGTGAGCTTTCAGGTGTGTTCTCCTTAAAGTTGTCCTTTTCCACACTTTCTGGGTTTAATTCTTCGGAATCCCAATGTGAAAAACCTCCCCTGAGCGCTTGGCTCCCTGCTCAGGAAGGTGTGAATGATTCCTTGCTGCTCTCAAGAGATGGCTCAGTTAAAGGCTACAGATCTCCAGTGAAAAAACAACAAGGAGTTGAGTGGCACTTTAAGACTAACAGATTTATTTTTTGCATGAGCTTTCGTGGGAGAAGATCCCACTTCCTCAGATGCAGGGGGCGTGATTCAAGCAGGCCAGGTCCAAATCTGCCACTTGCAGCCGCAGATCTTGCACATAGCTTGCAGAATTATCATTGCAAAGAATGGCAGAGGTCCATCCTGTGGAGTTTCTCAAGGTCCTCCTCCAGAGGCTATGAAGGCTTCCCTTGGTGCCAGGAAAGTCACTCCCAGAGAAGAGCCAGTGCCAGAAATCTTACATGGGATACCTGGCAGGAACAGAGCCATCCCATGAAGCCTGCTGGCACACCAGAGCATGAAGTGCGTGTGAACACAGGGAGCCTTGCAGAGAGGGAACTCCAGCCCCAAGCTCTGTTTCACTTCAACCTCCTACTCAGTCCCTCTCGGACTTGCCTGTGTTCTTACCTTTGTGATTGAAAAAGTAAATCCAGGTTGAGCCTCACCTTAAAAAAGCAAAGTTATAAATGGGCTCGTGACTGCTGCCCTGGCTGGAGTCCAAGGGGCAGAGCCTGGCAATGGGAACTTCCTGGAGCTCTGTGCAAATAGGTGGGGCTGTCTGACTCCACGCAAATGATAAGAAATGCCTGCTGAAGAAGCTGCACCTTGCGTGGCTCTGCCCCTTGATGAACATTGGAAATGCAAAAGAAAGCAAACACAAAAAACCTATTTAAAGCTTCCTGAAGGGGTACTACCTGCTTGGCAAGACAGAAATGCTATGTGCCAGCTCCCCACGTCCCTCTAACAGGCTGGGACTGGGCTACGGGAAACAAATTCCTGCCAACAGAAGCCTCCCCCATCCCACAGAGTCCACAGGGGAGCACGCAGGAGAGTGGAAGGTAGATGGACAGAATCCTATGTTTGGTCAATGCAGTGGGGATGTGGTTAACCATGCCAGCAGCCCATGAGCCTGTTTCAAAGTGGGAAAACCACAAGTCTGAACTGAGAACCAGTTTTGCCTGGACCTTGGTCTAGCTGGTGACTGTGGCCTCTGCGCATCAGTCTGTCTGTCCTTGGAAGCAGTGCTTTACTCAGAGACCATCACCCTGGCTCCTGTGTGTGACAGAGCAATAGAGATGGCTCCATGCCCACCACCCTTAGCCCCATACTGTACCTGTGCCTCTGCTAACATGACATCTTTGATAATGGGCTGCCCTCGCGGCTCATTGTTTTCCAGCCTCACGTAAGTGACCTGGTATCCCCGGATCTGTCCGTGCTGCTTGTTGGAGAGCGGCAGTTTCCAGCTGACTCGGATGGCCGTTGAATTCACAGACTCCACCTCCACCTTTCGCGGTGGAGCACCGGGCACTAGAACACACATTGGACAGACAGTCTTAACGGCCCCGGTCACTTGACTATCACCATTGCCCTGCCTCTACCCAAGCCCATGAGACGGGCTCTTGGCTCCAGCCCTGTCCATACTGTGTAAACATGATCCATCACCCTTTCCCACCGGGACCTCCCTGGTGTCCAGACAGAACTCTACTGCTCCCAATGGGAATAGAGCTGGCTGTGATCGAGAGGGGCACACCCCACCCAGGGCTTCACTCAGCCATCTGCAGTGTGCTCTGCTCAAATACAGACACACAACTCTAGGCAAATGTAACGCAGGCCCTGAAACTGACCTGCAGAGCACACGTCTCACGTGCCCCACCACTTTCCCAGCTGGTGCACAAACAATGACCTAACACAATAACTCAGAGAGCAGCCCTGGAACCCAGCCAGAGGGGGACCCGTGGGGCCTGTATTTCATGCCTGGCAGGTGAATGCTTCTTGATAATAAAATGACAAGTTCTGTCGCCCTGAAAATACCACTTCCCTTGCAAGGTGGGCTCTGATAAACATGTGTACACCCTAGACACCATTTGGAAAAACGACACCTTTATTACTTTGTACTCCAGGACCACCAAAAACGTGGCCTCTCAGTTGCACTGGAAAAGCTCCCCATGGGAGCACAGGCTCGTAGTCCCTTTGCAGGGTACCGAGCCATGCAAGCACCAAGTAGCTAGTTGCAAGACACAAGCTCAAGTCGTTTGTCCCATGGCTGAGGTCTCCCCATCCACTCTTCCTTCCATAGGGGCTGTAAAAGCCCCCCATGAACCAACTCCCAGCTCAGCAAGAAATCATCACTCTGAGGTAACAATTAGGGATGGACACTGACATACAGCAATAATGGATACTGCTGTTCCAACCAACTAGAAGGAAAGAAACAGCCACCCAGCAGGCAAGTGCCATTTGTAAGCCTCCAGGCAACTCATTATCTTTCCCAGATGTCTTCCTTAATTGTGAGTAATTAAATAAAATGGAAAAAGGAAGGAGAGGATATTTGATATTGCTAGGCCAGCCCCCAAGCCACCCAGGAAGTGGGGCAAAAAGCAAGATTCTGTGTTGTCCTGGGTAACAGCGGCTCAGCACCAGCAGGAGGCTGCAGCGAGGGGGATCAAGGTGGCAGCAGCAGGAGAGCTCACGTGCTAAGGTGAAGCAGCCTGTGGAGAACCCCTAGCTGCAGTGTTTTCCAGTCCTGGGGTCACCCTCTGCTCTGCTGCCTGCGCCAGTGAGGTGAGCAAGGGCTGGCTCTGAGAAGAAGGGAAAGCTCAACTTGTTTTTATCTCGCTCAGAGCTCCGCATTCCCCGTTCTTTCCTTAGGGACAGCTACTGAGAAATGGGAAATCATTTCTGACAGCTGAACTGGGATGCCCAACCACAGCGCCCTAAAACTAACTAAGAAAGCTTGTTGTGACATTTCTAGGGTAGCTGCTTCCCTTGGGCTAGGACGCTGCTGAATGAGAACTGAAGCAAACAATACAGGCAGCAACACACAGACACATCTGTAAGCCCAGGAAAAGAGCCAAGGAACAGCTCCATACACTGCATCCTGCAACTGAAGAGGCACAAGGGACAGCGGCAGCACATTTAGTGAAACTGCAAAATATCTGGTCTCAATTTGCTAAGCTGGCTGGGACTCGTGGAGCTACTCCTCTGTTTGCCGCCTGCTGCTTCCCTTTTCCCTCCCATTACAGCTTCTGAGACAGCCTGAGACCGTGGCAGTTCCCGCTGTCACCCTGGGCATTGACACTTCCAAAGGCAATGGCTAAAGTCAAAATGACATAATGGACAGACTCACTAATGCAAAGCAATTTCTTTTGTAGGCTGTCCCAGCCAGTATAGCTCTCTGGACATGTGATATTCTGGCTCCAAAGAGGAAGAATAGATTTATATAAGCTGTGGCCTGCCGGGGAGCCAGGCTGGGAAGCAGCTTTCCCACAGTTTCTATGAGTCTTGAGTGGCCCTTGTTTCCCCTCTGATTTTCTGCATTTCTGGCCAACTAGCACATTTTAAATCCTGACCCTTTGAACCAGGAGGGACCAGCTGTTGCCTGGGGGACCCACCCTGCAGCCACTGTCTGGGGGCTCCACTCTACAGTGTTTCCTTTACAGGGAATTTTGCTCCTACATAATCCTGGAAGGCAAGAACAGGGGAGCCACTCTCCTAGTGCCAGTGAGTGGCCTCCTCGCTTAACCAGCTGCTCCCAAGATTGATTGCATGGTGGGGATCAAAGGGCAGAAATGCAACAGGCCAGCTGCACCACCATTATCCAGGACTCCACCTGTCCTGCCATGTGGCACCTGCCCTGAAGCTCCCCACACCAGGCACAGCTACATCAGAGCAAGGGCCAGCAGCAGGACAGGGATGTGGGGCAAAGGCGGAAGGGTTTGTGAGAATGGGAACCAAAGCGCTCCTCCCCCACACCCAAAGTGAACGCAGGCCTTTGTCCCTGCCAGGGTGGGCCCAGGCCACCCTGCCAACAGCAAGCATGTTCAGTGCACTAGGCACAGGCTGAGGAAGGCTAACAGGGCCAGCTCCCCTCTTTCAAGTGGGCCGCAGCAGAACAAAAAGTGAGGGCCCTGGCTACCTGTGGAGAGTGACTAAAGGAGCCGTTCAGTGGCACCTACCGTCCTCGTCAGTGCGTACAAGTACTGGGGAGCTCTCTGGTCCAGGGCCCACATCTGTGTGGGCCCTCACCCACACCTTGTACACTGTCCATTTCTCCAGGTTCTTGATCTCCCAGCTGGAGCGCTCACGTCCAATTCCATCCACTATGTGCTTCGTGCTGTCCTCAGCTTCCACCGCCTGGTACGCGATGGAGTACTGCGTGATGAGCCCATTGCGGCTCTGGGCAGGCGGGGGCACCCAACTTACCCGCACGGTGGTGGAGCTGGTGCTTACACACTCGACTTCTTGGGGTGGGGCAGAAGGGGCTAGGAATAGTGGGGAGATGAAGGGAAATGAGCGGAAGGAAAAACAAAACGGAGAGGGAACTCTTACCCAGCCAACTGAGCACTGTGTAACAGCCATGCTGTACAGCAAAGCTCTCGCATTGCCTCTCTACAGGTAATCTGAGGTGTCCTAGGGACAATCTGTAGCCAAGTATCAGAGGGACAGCACTGCCCCCCTGCTGTAGGGAGCAAAATGCAGTCAATGGTGAACAGTGTAGAGAGGAGGAGGAGGAGATAAAACAGACACAGGGCAAGGCAAAAAGAGTTGTTTTCAGCTGATAAGTAAAACAGGAGAGCTGAAGGGGTGGCACAAAACCAGAAGGCCGGAGGAACAGAGGAGACGGTTCGTGCACTAGAAGTAGGGAGATGGTGTAAGGGACAGAGAGGAGCGTAGTGCTAGGTGAGGGCAGGACCCAGTGGGAGGATACAGCGGAGACATCTGTAAGACTGGCTGGAGCACAATCAAGACAAGTTCTGCATCCTGAAACAGGTGGGGAGCCTGTGGAGATTTTGAGGCTAACACAGATGCTACTTGTATGTGTGAAAAGGGCAGCCGTGCACAACGCCTGGAAACCAGGTCAGGCCCTACCCCACAGTGGAGGCATCCCAAACCCTAGCCTGCACATGAGGGTAGGAGTGGAAGGCACGGGCTTGCTTCAAAGCTAAAGGGAAAATCCTCTGCCTCCAGCAATAATTTCTGAGCCACAGCTCATGAATGAGGGCTGCAGGCTGGGGCAGGGCCAGAAGACTGGTGGGTGGCTGTGACCAGGTGACCAATGCCCTAGGAAGGACCAGAACCAGAACCGGCCTGTTTTCAGGCTCTGTCAAGTTCACTGCTCCCAGCATTGCAGGGGATGCGTGAGGAAGAGAAGATGGTGAGCAGGACCAGTAAAGGGTGCTGAGCTGCAGGACAGACTGAGTCACCAGCAGCCTCCAGGGGGACAGGCTGCCCACTCTGTGGTACTCAGGAACTGAACAATGGCCAGGGTAGAGAGTAAAGGCAGAGACAGATACGGCGCGTGAGGCTGAGCCCCGAATGGAGAGCAGAGGGAAGACAGAAAAGGCAGAAGAAAGAGAATGGAGTCTTGGGGGACTGTCTGTGAAGTGAGAAGCCACGAGGTTGCAGAAAACCCTTCCTCTTGGCACCAGTTGCAAAGGCCATGCAGGGTAGACCAGCCTTAGCACTGATGTTCGCAATGCGCAGAATCTCTCAGGCCCTAACGTGAGGAGCTGTTGTAACAAGCCCTCCTCTGAAGGGTCTCTGAAAGGCAGCCCTGGAAGGCATCTCACTGGCCCTTTCCTTCTGGCCTGTTGGCTGAGTAAGAGTCACACAGACAATGTGCAAAATACACAAGCAGTCGCTTAGCACTTAAAGGAAATAAAATGAAACCCAGTAACATAAGTAGGATCAACTCAAACCGCCCATGGCATGGAAATGGCTCTTGTCCATCCCCCCTGTACAAGGCAGGTATCAGGGTCCAGCATATCTGCACACAAACACTCCCCTGCAGACACATGGCTGCCCTCCAGTTCACTCCCACCCACTTCAACAGGCAGAGGGGACTGGAAAAAGTGTCCTAGTGCCCTGACCAGGTAAAAAGCTCCTTCCACAGGGGAAAAGCCATCTCAAACATCTGGAAAAATCTCAAGGGAGGATCTTTGTGGGACATGAGATCTGATCCACACCTGACTGGGGAACCATCAGCTCCTTTTAACTCCCAGATCCGACCCCCCCCCCCCCCGTGAATGGACGTAGCAGGTGAATTTAAACTAGTTTCCTAATTAGCTTCTCACAAAAAACAGAATGGGCCCCACTCTGGGGCATCTCAGCATCATGTCAGCAAGTGACCCATGACTATTCGTAGATATACGGACACTTATCAAAACATGACCTGCCTCAGCATCTGACAATCCCTGACCCGCCCCCCCAGCAAAGGCAGATTCTGGTGGCACAGCCAGGGCCAGCTTGGTGGTTCTGCTAAACTATACCTCCTGTATGGTACTGCTATGGACTCCTACACGCCTGTGTTGATGCTGTGTCCCTGGGACCTCAGGGGAATGAGGGTGTCTGAGCAAAACTAAACTCATCACATGGAAGACAAGAAAGCAAAAATATCTGCCTTGGAAACACTCTGACACCTCAGGAGAAGGGGGTTCGACCTGTGCTGCTTGAGGCTAAGTGAAGAAACAGGACATCCTCTGCTGCCTCCCACAGTGAGTGGAGAGCGACCATGGCCCCTGCCCCTGTTCTGTCAATGAACACTGGAAGGATTCTGCTCTCCTCTCTGCAGGGCACTTCTTTCAGAGCCCTTCAAATGGGAGAATGAGCCTTTGCTGGGAAAGCCCACCCAACCTGGACTGCTCTCATTAAGGACATGACTTTCGCACTACCCTGACTGGCTTGTCCATGTCAGGCACATTGGAACTCGTTCTTTGGATCCTGTTGTTCTGGGCCCACCTGAACTTGTCGTTCTCTCTCCTTTCTCAGAGGACCCAGATGGGGCAACCATTAGATGTACAGAACCACCCTGCTCATGGAGTTCTCTACTATAAGGCCAGAGGAGCTGATTTCCTACACGGTAGGCCAGAGAATTTCATTCAGTGATTCACGTCAAGGCCATGACTTCAGGCCGAGCTAAAGCAGACCTTTTCTGATGTCCACAGCTGACAAAGACATCAATTAACAGAGAAGCCACCAGGCCCCTAAGTACGCTGCTCCCTTGGGTATTTACCCTCACTGAATCTGACCAAATTTAATTGCCATCTGCTGCCTTTAGCAACTGAATAAAGAGCCACCTATTCCCAGAAATCTTCTCTCCACAGGTAAGTACTTGTAAGCACCTTTGAGTAACGTTGCTGGTTACTGCTGATATCTTTGTTAACAAAACCAAAGCTCCAAAGAGGTGAATTTGGACTTGCTAGTGAGTGGCCTTTGCACAGAGTAGGTTAGGAGCCCAGAGATCTTGTGGCTTCTCCTACTCTGATTATTGCAGGTTTCCTCGGGGACCTGTCTACACATGGTGAGTTCTTGATTAACACCCATTTGGGGACTCCTATTTTGCAATAAGAATGCTTTGCTCCTGGTTAGCTTAATTCCATCGATGCTATCCACTGTGCCTGAAAGGTGCTCAAACCTTTGTCAATGACACAGTGGCATCAAAACCAAGTATAAAAACAGAATGACCAGTTCCCATATTCAGAGCACGTTCTGCAGCATTCAAATATTTATAACAGCTTGATCTGAACTTCTCTCTGCATTATACGTCCAATCTATTGCACCAGCGCGAAGACTCCATTAGCCAAATGTGGCTGCTGGAATCCTTCTGACAGATATGCTAATAGAGAGAGGAAAAACCAGGCCAGCAGCCTTTTCCTTCAAGGGAAGGTCATTCTAATCATGAGCGGTGCAGCTCCTTTCCTCCTGCCCTCCTTCCCTAATGGCCATTTCAGCCCAGCCAAGGAAGCACACACAGGAGAGACTCTCCCTGCAGGAAAAGCTGCTTGCCTTCCCTAACTGCTCACCCAAACCCAGACAGACTGTACAAATGAAATGTCTCGTTTTAATGCTCTTTGCATGAGAGTCAGCCCCAACTGTTAGTGAAAACCAGCTTAGCGGACAGCCCTTTGATAGCCCTAATCTGCTTATGCACAGCACTTTCAGCTGCCAATCACAGCAATGTGAACTCTGCTCTGTGATCACATGGGATGAAAGGGATATTGCCAGGGTCACCTCATAATCTGGCCTCTTTATTAACTTCACTGCTGCTTCTTGTTATTTCCCCTCGTGCCTGCAGTCCCAGGAGCAGCAGCCTCATTCGCTCACTCACACAGTGCTACGTCAATTCTCCCAGCCACCGGACGAGCACAGAAGCAGCCTGCCTTGCATGGTGTGACTGGCACTCATGCTGCAGAGAGGCAGTTGGAAGCTACTGGGAACATGGTTGGGGAGCAGAGAGGAAGGAAGGAATGTCCTACAGCCTGCAAGGCAGCATCTAGCAGAGTCTGAACCAGAGATGGCAGGGTGCACATAAACTCAGGGATGTCTGCCCCTGTCCCAGCAGTCTCTCCAGGGCAACTTCCCAGCCCAGCTTCCTCCCTCCAGTGTCTTTGGGAGCCTACTGGCTGGGAAAGATGGGATGGCTAAATGACACAAAGATGGGACTTACCACACAGCTATGCCGCCTTCTGCCACCCAGGCCAAGACCCAGAGCACCGGCCGGCATTCCCTAGCCCACACTGTCAGTCTCACCACACCAGGGCATGAGCATTGAGCCTGATGCACCCATGCCCAAGCAACAGCGACTGCCCTGTCCTCAGACACTTACTGGACTGGGCCGTTCTGGCTTCGATGACTGGGGTGTACACGCCCAGCCCCAGCTCTGAGCGGGCTCCCAGGCGGAACTTGTACAGTGTGTCAGGCTTGAGACCTTCCACCGCATATGAGGAGCTTGGATCAAAATCCACCTTGTGCTAGAAAACAGACAGAAACCCAAGTGATTTTTCATGGATAGTGACAGGGAGATAAACGCTCCTCCCTGGGGTTCAGCTCTCGGGGCCAGGGGAGCAAGCAGCCACGCACCCTGTGTTTCTGAGCCAAGCAGTCCCCAGAAAAGTCCCTGCACTTCAACAGAGCCTCCCACACCTGTCTAGCATCCCAGGATACTGAGCTTCATGAATTAAGCCATGAGGACTCCACTGTGTCTCTGCTGCACCACTTCCTTCTGCCCTGCCTGGGAGCAAGTCACTGAATACGGGCCTGAGCCTCAGGTCAGTCTGTGTCAGCTATGAGACAGGGAGAAACCTCACCCCCAATTGGTCAGTGCTTGTAACAGGTACCCAGTGCTCATTGCAGCGTGCCTTCTTGCGGCACTAGCACCCAAATCACAGAACCCTGACTAGCTCAATGGCAATCACCCAAGTGCGGCGGAAGCAGGCTGAGATTAGGGTTCACACCATCATGCACTGAAGATCCATGAGCCCAGTCACTTCAGGGAGAAACCAGCTCAGTTACTGTCCCGGATACAGCAGGCAAAGGTCATTCAGCTAAGGGAGCCACGGTCCTTCCCCAGCAGATAGGGCAGGAGGCTCTGAGCCTGGCGGAGGCAAAGGCAGACCGCTCACCTGACTCCCATCTTCTCCTTCCCAGTACAGCAACTCGTATTTGGTGATGCGCTCCTGTGAGGCTGGGAGCCATGTTAGAAGGATCCGGGTATCAGACTCTGCCTCTGCCTGGAAATCAGCTGGCTGGGCAGGAACTGGGGACCAATGAAAACATCGTTAGTGACAGACTGGCTGGTCCAAAGGGCAGCCAAGAGTCTGCTCCCAGAGGATGAACCTGGTCCTGGCAAGGATCTTTTGTGTTTATCCTCCCTTCCTACTCACCAGGGTCAGGCACGGGTGACAAGGCCCTGTGTACGTCTGCACTGGAGCTCAAAGGTGTCACCTCAGCTCAAGCAGACATGCTCATTTCGGCTCCCCTCGAGCCAGCACACTACCAACAGTCATGTAGCCACAGCTGCGAGAGGGGCTGGCCATCCCCAGTGTGATCCTGCCCGAAAGCTAGGTACATGTCCAGGGGGCTAGCCGCCACAGCTATACCACACCAGTGCCATCAGACCTAGTGCGGGTTTGTCTGTCTGTCTGAACTGGGATCACATCTTCCAGCTCCAGGGCAGACCTAAGGTCACCTACATAGGCCATGCTCCTTTCTAGCCCCTGGTTAAACCAGGAGCTTGGGCTTCCTGCCCTGTACTCTCACACAGACAGAGCCTGGCAGAGCCGGGAGTCCAGCCAGTTATGTCATGCCCAGTCCCAAGAAGTTACGGTTGCTCTTTTTGCTGAAATGGACACGGACTCCTCACAAGTTGCATGGCTAGTTTAAAGCTGCTGTCTCTGGCACGGAAAAGGTAAAAGATGTAAACGGGAGGCTCCCCCGCAGAGCCATACACAGGGATGGAGGGCAGGGGCTGCACAGCACTGGGAGCAAGATGGAGCACTAAGGCGGAAGGTTTCATACATACCTCCCTGCTGAGTTTTGACCTGGATGATGTCTGAGGGGGGCCCATCTCCCACTGACGTGAAGGCCAGGACGCGGATGCTGTAGGTGGTCCCTGTGATCAGGTTGCCCACAGTGGTAAGGAGGTTGTGGTCGGTGTTGTGTTTCTGCCACATACTCAGTGGGAGATGGGGGTCAGTTGTGTAATAAACCCGGTACCCGCGGATCTGGCCATTGGGTTCCTCTGGCTGCTCCCACTGAACAAGCATGGTGCTGGCGCTCAGCATGCGTGCCTGGACCTTTAGGGGTGGGCTGGAAGGAGCCTGCTCTCCCGTCCGGGCCTCGACCAGTTCACTGGGGGGACCCCTTCCAATATTGTTGACTGCAATGATGCGGAACTCGTACTCTGAGAACGGGCTCAGGCCACCGATGCTATAACGAGTTGTCGCCACGCCATCCACCTCCTGGAACGGGCCCTCCCATGACTTGGGTTTGTATTGGATGACGTAGTATGAAATGGGCTCTGAGTTGCCGAAGTCCCAGGTGAGGGTCACGCTGGTGGCTGTCGTCTCCGTCACTAGCGGCTCCGTTGGTGGTTTTGGTAGTGCTGGAGGTGGAAGAAGAGAGGAGCGTTTTAAATAATTTAGTTAGCTTAACTCCTGCAGAGGGATAAAAATGGAGTTGCCACCTCCTGTTAACATTCTTCTTGAGAGGGCAGACATCCTTTCATACTCTGGAACATGCATTTTAATATTAGCACATATTGCTGGACATGGCGCTTAATGGAGGGATAAACAGAGCAATCATGTTAGTAGATGTGCTTGAAGCACTTCCTGCAGAGGGCTGAATAAAGGTAATTTAACATGATGCCAGAATGCCTCTTGTTGGGGCAGCTGAGCTGTGCTCACCTTCCTAGGCTACACCTCTAGTAACTGGGGAAGGGACACAGTAAAGCAGCCTAAGTACCATACATGGCCAGAGGCCAAGCTCCTAGGCTGCAGAGAACTCAGGGCAAATGCACTTAGATGGGCCGGTGATAAGAATGCTGTGAAAGGACTGACGTACATGTGGACAGGATGCAGTGAGAGCAATTACCAACTTTCAAACCCACTTGAGTGTCAGACTGTAACAAGACAAAAACAAAGAGAGTCCTGGGCACTGTAAAGACTAATAAATTTCTTCAGGCCTAAGCTTTTGTGGGCTCCAACTCACTTCATCAGTTGCAAGAAATTTGTTAGTCTTTAAAGCCCCACAGGACTCTCCTTTTTGCGGCTACCCCTCTAGCAACTGTAACTAGACAATACCTTGCAACACTGAGATCTCTTAACTTGTTAATGTGAGCTGCAGGTGCCATAGCAAAACATTTCCAGATTTGCCAGGAATAGAGAGAGAGAACAGCTTTCAGAGCACTAACACCATCAAGACAAGAAGTGAATTAAAGTGATCTGTAATGAAGTCTCCTATGCACTGGCCTAGGTAACTGGTCATTAATTGTCTGTGTTGCAATCATGTCCAAGTCTGAGCACAAAGGGAATGAGACAGCAGGATGTTCTTTTCTCACACATTATAGAATGCCCCCTGAAGCATAAATCCAAATAACTCTGCTTTTCAGGACAGAGCCATGTCTGGGTAGGTTTGTACAGCACTGACTACCCCGGGAACGAGTTTCTGACCAAGGCCTCAGGTTGCTCCTGCAATATACTGTTAAATAGCTGTTGATGCTGGCTTGGTACTGGGGTACTGGAGGCAGGGACAGGCTCTCCCCTGAAGATCCACATAACTCTGGAGAATTTGGAGCAGGTGTGTTTCTCATGGTACCTCAACCTTGGGAATCACATTTTTCCCAGGGGACAAGAAAGTAGCACAGAGGAGACGTGTCATACACAGATGGTCCATGCCAGCTCATTGGCATACAGACCAATGTTTGTGAGCACCAAGGCTTAGGACAAGCTCTATGGGACCACATGGTGGGCTAGTATATAAAGGCTTTTCACCGGCAGTGTAACTTAAGTGTTTCTTCCTCTCTCTAGTGACCGCCAACACCAGATGAAACACCACTGTGGTGCCTACGAAAACACACACCCAAGAAGGGACAAAGAAATGGAGTGTAAGGGGCTGAAAGATCTTTGCGCCTAATGAGAACGGAGCAGAAAACCTTAGGCACCACCTGGGCCCCCTAAGACTGCTGGACAGGAGAGGGCTGGTGCTGTGTCAGACAGCAGGTGTCATCTTAGACTAGGAGGGTGGGGTGCGAGAGGTGGGGGATTAATGTGCTCTTCATCTTAACCAAGCATTTCTCACAGTTCTTTCTCCCTTTCACACTCAGTGGACAGAGAGAAATGATCCAACACTTTCTTCTCAAAGAAAACTAGGGGTGGGAGAGGCAACAAGTGACAGGTAATGTGAGGCAAGGGAGCAGTGTGTGGCTGAGGGTTAACACACTATTGTGAATGGTATCAGGAAGAGAATTTGTGTTAAACTCCCAAGTGAAAGGAGAACAAGCACAGTTCCACGGGATTCTCTGAGCAGGGGCTGGGTGCTGAACAGTGACCATGAGACAGGAGGGGGCTTGTGAGAACAGACTGATTCCAAAGAATAACACATGTGGAAATCTCAGTGACAGGCTGCCTGCCAAGAGGGGAGGTGTTCTGCATCTACCCAGGCACTAGCTGGAGATGCAAAGCCAGAATTTCAGGACTCAGGCTGAGACCAAATGCAGGAGCAGGAATCTGCAACCACAGGAATCAACAGTGACACAAAGCCAATTCTGGGGCCAAGTAAATGACACGCTGGCCACAGCAGGAGCCAAACCTTAGACATAGCATAGTATAGGATGGGAGGAGGGAGGCAAAAGAGGGGTGGAGGTTGAGGATCCAGAGGACACCCTAAAAAGTTTGTTCAGGACCCTCCATGCTGTTGGCTCCAGGGAGGAAGCCCTACAGTGAGTCCCTATACACGCAGCACCTGAGCACATCACTGGGTGCATGGGGAGGAAATCGGTTGCTGGTGTGACGAGTGAAATCTAGCTGGAAAACATGGAAAATCAGGTTGTGATTGGAGAATCTCCTTCCTGAGCTGACAGGTCCATGAGGCAGCTCTGCCCTGTGGGTGCTGAGTGAGCCCAGGGGCACTCCGTGAAAGGTCCATGCATTTCCAAAAACAACTGAAGAACAGCAGAGCTTGTGAAGGGTTGTGGAGGGGGTACAGTAGCCTGCGGAGCTGTGCCTGTGTCTTACCTTTAACAGTGATCTGGGCCGTGGCTTCGATCATGCCTAGCGAAGAGATGGCCACACAGGTGTAGTTGGCAGACTGCATGATGTTGGTCAGCTCCAGGACATTCCTGCCGACAGGCATCTCATCTTCTTTGGTCAGCTCCTCCACTCCAGCCATCCACTTCACATAGGGCATTGGGGCTCCCACTGCCACACACGTGAGGTTCACGCTCCCCCCAGGCATCACCTCATGGTTGCTTGGAGGGATCGAGAAGCGAGGTGCAACACGCCGCACTGTAACAAGGAGAAGACAGTCAGCAGGGTCCTTGCACTCAGCTGTACCAAGTGGGTGCGGGAGGGTTTCAACATTTTCACGGCTAGGTGGCGTATCTATCTGCAAAGATAGATATAATAAAGCACAAAAGCTGTTTGCTGTTTTGTCAAGTAGAAGATTCTCTTATCTCCTTCCTTAGCTGGAACCTCTCATTAAGGGCTGGTGCCATCCTCTCCCCCTAGACTGAGGTTCTAACTAACATGAAGCAATCCCCATTTAAATGACAGCTCTCAAATTAGAAAATGTGCCCCAATGCCACACACATGCTTTCTTTGTATGCAGCCCATCAAAGCTTCGCAAAGTGGGATTACCTGCTTAGCTGACAAGCTTTGACTCGGAGCAGAGCAGCCTGCAGGATTTGGGCAGGGGCTGCTGGACTAAGCAGGGATCTTACTGTATTGAAAATGGAACTCAGGCTCAGGAAAAGCAATTGTGGCCAGAGCTGCATGGCACTCTCACAGCCTGCCCAGATCAGGTTGCTGGGCAGGAGACACTAATCCTGACACATGCAACATCACATCCATCCTTACAGGAGTGTTTTGGGTTGCCAGAACCCTTCCCACTTTTGTGGCAGCACTTCAGGAACCCTAGTTCCCCTTACTTCTGGGGTCTCAAACACGCGGGCCACAGGCCGCATGTGGCCCCTAAAGCTATTTTCTGCGGCCCGCAATGACACAATCGTTACCGATACTTGCAATATTGTTGTATGAAAAGGTTTCAGCAGTATGGCCTTTGAGGTAACATCCTAGTCTTCATGCGGCCCTCTACTAGTCCTCATGTGGCCCTTGTGTTGATTTGAGTTTGAGACCATGCCTTACTTCATCACACAACAACTCTTCATATTAATCCCTCACAGTGTATTTCATTCAAGACTTGTAAGCAAGTCTCAGCTACAATAAAGCTCTAAAGCTGCCAGCTGTATGCGTTCCAGGCAGAGAAACAGCACTGAGGCACGAGGCCTCTTCTGCAGGCCTTGCCTTTTGGGCCCATACAAGCAGGGATAGATTTTGTACATCTCTGCTCTGGGAAAACTTGTTTTGATCTCTCGTTGAAAAGGGAAACTGCCTGACTGTATCTCACCGGGAAGCCTTGCTGACCCCCAGCCTCAGCCAGGGTGGAAAGCCCAGGGAAGGTTTGAGACTGACTCACTCACATGAAGCCGTCCATTCCTAGTTACCCTCCTGAAATCAAATCCTCCAGTCAGCACATTCGTGGCTGGCAGAGCTGCCAACAGTGACAAAGTGGGATATTAAGGAAAATTTGCTAGGAATCCAAGTAGCAGTAGGTCTCAACAGTCTGCCTTTGCTGTTGGAAGGCCTCTCGGAGGCTGGGGCTGTGGGGAGCAAGGTGGCACTGCAGAAACTCTTGAGAAACGGTGCAGCTGCCGAATGATTTCCACAGCACCAGCTCAGCCTGACAGGCTGACTCTGCTAATCACATTTCACTAGCACCCTCTTTGATGAGTCATTCCCAAATCAACAGAGTTCCAGAAACAGAGTGTACACCCCCCCCCCCGGCATGTACAACAGCACTAGGGCTGGGTGAGAAACTAGACAATTCTGTCAACATCGTGTGTGTACTACACTTCTTGGCGACAAAACAGAGCTCATTAGCTCCTCACCAGCCTGGGGGAAGGAGAACGTGTGGGTTTCTTCTTCTTTTTTTTTTTTTTTTTTTAAGATGTCTAAATCCAAAGTCTTGCTGGTGGTTTCTTTTAATCAATTATTAAATCTCAAATCAATAGCACCAGTGAGGCGTTACCTGACTGAGGGGGAGCGCTCCCCAAATCAGAGAGAAATTCAAGTCTCCTTGACGATACACACTCATGAGAATAGCAAGTTAACTTTGATGGACATGACAATGGTTTTAACATGATGGTGTGGACTTCCGGCACACTTGTTAAGAGGCCAGTTTTCGTTTCCAATGAATGTGGCCTAGAATTACCCCAATCAGCAGCCTGCTATTCGGATCATCTCAGTCCAGGGACAGCAACTGCCCTCACCTCCCCCACCCCTCTCCCATTTTCCAAAGGAAGAAAGAATTTGAGAAAAAAACTGTAGATCTGCATGGAGCACTTCGTTCAATTGCCTGACATGCACCAGGCAGGCAAGAGAGGCCGCTATGGTGTTACAAAGAAAGAGGAGTGAGTTAAGGGAGGGCAGGAGCAGGGAGACGCACACTGACTCAGGTATGCAGACACTGGACAATGGGAAACAAGAACATGGCTGCTCTTGGAGAGGCCATGCAGGAGGGTTGGCATCACAGAAAAACCAGCATGCAGAAACAGCTCCCAAAACCCACTCCTGTGAGAACAGGGCTCAAATGACTGTCTGCACCCCATTGGGAGTGCCTCTGCTGCAGACATGGCTGCTCCTGAAAGTACCCCTGCCATTCACTTTAGGCTGGAGACAGCCTGGGGTCTCCCTACTCCGCATTCCCAAAGACCTGTCTCGGACTGTCTCCTTAGTAACAGCGAGGAACTTTGTCTTCCCTTGCTCAGAAACACAGCGTGTGAATCTGCCTCTAAGTGTCTCAGTTCATTCCATACAGTGCTATTGAGAAAACCTCCAGCCCCTTTCAAAGCTGCTGTTTACAATTCGATTGGCAGGGGAAGAGAAAAGGCAGCGAGACAATATAGTGGAGCTGGGTGTCTGTGTGCCTAGGGATGGGATGAATGGCAAAGGAAACACTCTCTCCTCCCCTCTCCAAAGTGAATCAATACAAGGAGACAGTTTCCAGGCAAACCCCTTTCCTTTAGCGACAGGGAGGCAGGCACACTGACCCAGAAGGCCTCTTAGCTACCTGTCACCATCTTAGCACCATTTCTCCTCTATTAGAAAGAGACTTTGGTGGATCATTCACTCCACATATGCACTGTTTGGATGCACTGTGCTTCCCTCCTAGGAGGGACCAGCTCTCACTCCTGGCCTGCTCAACCGTCAGCCCAATCGCCAACATGACTGTCACAGTGGTTCCTAGAAGGGCTGCTGGCCCAGATAAAGACCCAGAGCTCAGCGTGCTGGGACTCAGGGCTTGAGCCCCATAAGCCTTGTGCCAGTGACATCTCTGGTGGTTCCCGCAGTCACTGCACTTTGTCCTAGATGTGATACGGCACCAGCCACTATTCCCCAGGCAGCTGGACGAGAGGTGTCAAATGGGGCCACCTTTGCTCTTCGTCCACATCCTGCTTCCCTTGACCCAGGGCCTCTAAGGAATAGAGGGACTGTGCTGTTCTCACCATGACAAAGAGAGGCCAAAATGGCCTGGGCAGCCCCGGTTCATTCTGTCTGTGCAGAGCTTGCACCAGGTACATCTACCTGGCTAAAACAATGACAGTCTGGCGGCATCTTACAAAGTGGGTTGGAGTCCAGGAAAGCTTATGCCCAAAGAAACGTTAGTCTAGAAGGTGTCACCAGATTCTTGTTGTTGTTGTTTGTGTGGTTTTTTTTTTTTTTTTTTTTTTTTTTTTTTGCTGTACACAGACTAACACGACTACCCCTCTGGATACTCCTACCTGACTAAAGCTGCTGCAAAACAGAAAGCAACAGGCACTTCAAGAACCTGCTGGATCACTAGGGAACTGGCCACTGGACCAGGGGACGACTGGACGTGAACAAACCAGGATTCTACAGACCAGAATATGAACGAGAGCCTCTGCTGAACCCTCCTCCCTCACCCCAGGCCTCAGTATCTGGAGACTGCAGGCTGCAGCATGCATGAAAGCGGATCTGCACACACCCAAGGGGGTGCCAAGAGCAGACAGCAATCCCGCCCTGCTCCCTACACAGCCTCTCCTCTCATGCCTAGGATGCCGAGAGAGTGACCAGCTTCCAAAGTTTTCTTCTGAGCCGTCTAGTCTTGCTGCTGGTGCTGCACTGCACAACTGGCCTGCCCCTGCACGAGAGGGGGGCCTGGGAAATTGATGGTGTGTTTGCTGCTAGGAGGAGCAAAGCAGTCCTTTTTCAGTGATGCCTTCTTGCTGGTAAAAATGGAGACCACCGATGGGGCGTAGCTTTGAAATAAAGATTGGGGGGGGGCAGAGAGAAGGGGGATGCTCAGAGAGGCCCCTAGTTACAAACCTGGCCGTGATTAGAATTTAGCCAGACTGTACTGAAGGGAAATGCATGAGGTGAACCTAACACAAACCAGCACATCATTTCGGGTAATTGGCAGCTTTTTTTAGTGCTTGGTCCAGTGGGACAAGCTGAGATGCTGTCAGTTAGCATTAGAGAGAGAGCTGGTAGACTCTCACTGAAGCTTACACAGCACCCACACACACTGTTCTGGCTCAAGCCAGCTCTTTAAGTCTCCTGCTTCCCCTAGCACAAGAATCCACTAATAACTTAAACCAGCATAACTACCTCAAACAGCAGCTCTTGTCAGAAATTTCCTCTCATTTACAAGTCAAATCACAACAGCTCAAACAGCCAATGCTGCCACTGGAACGCTTTGGAAATTTTTATTTTCCATTTCTTACCATAAATATGCCTCCCTTTTTACACAATTTTTACAAGAATTTGCATTTTAAAAAAATCTTTTTGGATAAAGATCGAAGAAGGTGATTGGGAGGTTTTACAAAGATAGCACAGGGAAAATTGCTGAGAATATTAAAAGAATTTTAGCAGGCAATGGTGTAACTCAGAAGTTTCCTAAAACCTGCAGGCTGCCAAAGATGAGATTCACTGCCATTCATCCCAGGATGAGGCATCACAAAAGGCTGGGCAATGCAACACAACCCAGCAAACTCCCCCTTTGAGCACACTGCTTTGGAAGGAAAGTGACCCACCCCACTCCCCAGTGCAATCTGAGCCATTTCTCTGTCCTCTTGTACAGGAGAGGGTGAAAGGAAAGCGCAGCCAGCACCACATGCTCAGAGAAGCAGCAGGCAACCCCCCCCGCCCCCACAGTATGGACAGAAGAGACTGAGAAGTGTTAATAATTTAGCAAGCAATAGCATGCACGTTCCCTCTATCTAGTGCAGAGAGCAGGGATCGATTGATCTGTGCCGTGTCTCAGTCTTGGATTCCATCAGAGAGTGGCCTCCTCACACTGAGATCGCCCTCTCCTCCTGCATCTACCTGCTTTGCTGCTCTCCATTGAGTCTGGGGGACTCTAGGCACCAACCCAAAGCTTCGCAAGACCTTTCCAGCCCTCCCATCTCCCCTGTGCCAGGGCAAAGCAGCTTTCAAGTGGCATCGATTCAGTACAAACCTGTGTGTTTGTGTGCTGGGGGCAGTGGGTAGACTCCCAAAGTGAACCCAGGGCAACCCCTGCAGCTCTGGTGTGGGGCGGGGCAGGATGCTGTTGTCTTTTCCCACTAGCTATCTTGGCCAGAGCAGCTGTCAAAATGAATATGGACTCCCTCTCTCTAGCCCCCACTGCTCCAGCTCCCCAGAAGTCAATGCCACTCCTTGCCCTCCAGGCACCTGTTCTCTGGTCTCCCTCAGCTCCAAAATTGATTCCCCCTTTCTCCTCTCGCTGCCCCTGTCATGTTGGCCCCATCCCACCTCCCTGCTCTTGTTCTCACATGGTGGCAGACAGATTCCTCTTCCCCCAGCAAAACAGGCCTGCCCCCATCGTTGTTTCCAGGAGCTGCTGCCGCTGCCACTGCCACTGCCACTGCCCTGTCTCTGCTGCTCTTCTGGGTACTCAGGGACGACCAGTCCACCAGCTCCTTCTCCTCCACCCAAACCCTCTGCTCCTGGCTTCCCCTCCTCTCCCTTCCCGGCTGGGAAGACCACAGCTGCTCTCCCCCCCCCCCCCCCCCGAAGCAGCAGAGCCAGAATGCTTTGCTCTCCCCTTCCTTTTCCACATTTGGGGAGAGGGGTGGGGAAAAGCAGAGAGCACACATCTCCAAGAGACAGACTCCTAGTTTCATTACATTAGACCCAGGGAGCAGGAAAATCGCAGGGAAGTGGGAATGTCTTGACCTGCAATTGCCTCTCTTTCCTGCATGTGGCATTTGGGAGGTGGGGAAGGGACAAACTGAAGAGATAACCTCCTAGAAAGATCACTGGTCTGCATGGTTTGCCCAGCTGTAGACACCTTTCATCTCTCTCTTTTAAGCAAGGTCTTCAAATGGAAAGGTAGTTACTGAAGCCTCACAATCTATTGTCAGAATCAACAGCAGGAGAGGAAAAACTGGAACCAGAAAAATGCATTTACAGTCTAATCTTGTGCTCAAACAATGCCGTACTATTTATGTTCCCAATGCATCCTTGAGTGCTGACATTTTATAGACAATTTCCAAAACAGGGCCTTGCCATTTTTGGATTATATTTCAGCTATAACTTTTAGGTCTAATTATTTGCGCTGACAACCACATATAAAAGAGGATATATCATTACAGCGCAGCACCGCTGCAGCCATCAGCGCTCAGCACAGTGACATTCTAATAGCAAAGTACGAGAGATGGAGACTGTGGAGCTATGCAATTTGCATTCACTCTCTGAAATTTCTCTGATGAAAATAACACAACATTAAGGAGGGAATAAGAGAAAAGATCCACTGCATCAAGATAAAATAACTCTTTAATAAATAACCTTGGAGCAGTCGCAGAGCAATAATTAAATGCCTGGGTGAGCAGTACACAGTTTTAAGTAAAGCTAGAAAAACGTAAGATGTAATTATCAGAGCCAAACAAATTATAAGCACTGCAAATCCCATTGGAATATTTAGAAACTAATTTCTGCCATTACATTAAATATTTGTGTGTGTGTCTATTTTTGGTTGGGTGAGAGAGGGACGCCAATGGAGAGAGGCTAGGAGACAACATCTGCTCATCTTGTCTGAGGCCCATTTTCTCAACTTGCTCAGCTCCAGTCCATTAAGGTGTGTCACTGAAATGCTGAAGTGCCTAGGTGAGGCATGAGGTTTACTCAGAAATCTAGGTGCCCAGCTGCTGTCCCCACAGGAGCTCCAGGTAACTAAGCAAGAAGCAATTGACAGTTACTTTTCCATCCTTCCTGATGCAGCTCCATGGCTCCGTGAGCAGATTGTGACTAGAGCACAATAGCCCAGGTAAAGGGCACGAACAGATCAAACCTTTTCCACTGAAATCCAGGGCTCAGCCAGTGCTGAGGCCTTTGAGGTTTTGTGACACACAAGGCTGATGGAGGGCTGGGTTTGAGAGCCCTGGAGATGATTTCTGATTTTAATCAGAAATCTAGGTGGCTTTGGGGCTCAGTTATGGGCATTTATTTCTTTTCATTATTCTTATTTCCCATCACTGTCCTGGGTTCCAAAAATTTCACCCTCCGACAATTCTATTTTTGGATGGTAAATGAGGCCCTGTCCCAGGACAATTCAAATGGGAGTATGCTCCAGCATGGAAAATGGGAACTAAGCTACTGGAACAACTGCTACCACAATTCG
Source organism: Podocnemis expansa (assembly GCA_007922195.1). Lineage (NCBI taxonomy): Eukaryota > Metazoa > Chordata > Testudines > Podocnemididae > Podocnemis > Podocnemis expansa. Next base: position 1,310,514 of record ML682035.1, on the reverse strand, counting down.
TCACATATGTGCTAATCATTCTTACAATAGAACCAACTTTGGTGGCTGCTCGGTGGCTTGTGTGAAACAAGCTGGGGGTCCTCCAGCACCAAGGGACAAGTCTGCACATCACCAAACCGTCATGCTAACTGGCACTCTGCTGGGGAATTCAACAGTGGCCCAAGGGCTGAATAGGCCACAGAGACTAACACATCCCTTGTCCCCCATCAGAGGCGGTGACTCTAGATCAGAGGGTGCAGGGAGAACCTGCCTTGGGCCTGCTGGTGAGGGATCCATTTTGGGAATTAAACCATCTCCAGGGCTCTCAAACCCAGCCCTCCATCAGCCTTGTGTGTCACAAAACCTCAAAGGCCTCAGCACTGGCTGAGCCCTGGATTTCAGTGGAAAGGTTTGATCTGTTCGTGCCCTTTACCTGGGCTATTGTGCTCTAGTCACAATCTGCTCTCAGGGCCATGGAGCTGCATCAGGAAGGATGGAAAAGCAACTGTCAATTGCTTCTTGCTTAGTTACCTGGAGCTCCTGTGGGGACAGAAGCTGGGCTTGTCAAGATGTCACCTGAGCAGGGTTCAGATCACTGGTGCTCTGCTAATTCTGCTACTAGCAAGGGAAAGACCCTGCACAAGCCAGGAAGGAAAAAGCAACCCTGCCACCCGGCCGTGTCAAAAGAGCTTGGGGGCCTGAGGAACCATGGGGGCCTGAGGAACCACAGTGTCTGAGAACCACAGAAGAGTAGGAAGAAAGGCACCGGACATGGGGCCAATCTTCTCAGCTCCCTGCTTTTATACTGGCACAAGGGAGAAGAGTACTCAAGGCTTCCCTACAGCTGGGATGAAAAGTAAGGGTTAGCAATGCAAGAAAGTGAAAAAATTAAGAAAAAGGAGAAAGGGCAGCTCTTGCTCTCCGCCCGCAGCTGACAAAAGAGGGAGATCATTCAGATCAAAGCTTCCAAAACAGCAATCCTGATCTCCCACCAGGAAACAAAAACAGTTCAGCTGCCTTGTGCAGAACCTCACACAGGTAGTGGGTTAAGCAGAAGCCCCCATACAGCAGCATGCACTTCTTCCCCCTTAAATAAAAAAATCTTATCTGGTGTTTTGCATGCAAATATGGTCTGTGCATTTTAATACTCAAGCAAGGACAGCATGCAAGCAGTGTATCAATGCCATCACCAAAGTCATAGCACACAGGAAGCAGATTTCAGCAGGCACACAGTGACTGTGCCTGGCAGGGAGCCAGGGTCTGTAGGGCCCCTTCCCCTTTCGGGGTTGGCTCTCGTTTCCCTACTGGAAAAGTCCCATCTGACGTGGCGTACTGTAGATGGATAAGAAGTGAAAAGGACCAACCTTCTCGCTGATCTGAGAGATGAAAGTTTGTTTGGTTTGATGGCAGAGTGCGATGAAGATGAGGAGGGAATAAAAAAAGACAAGGAAAAACACAGAGAGTAAAAACAGGCCAAGCTTCATCTGTCTGCACACCACTGAAACAACAAGACAAGACTACAGACGTCAGTCAAGGTTCCCCACAATGCTTGCACACCTCACGCTCGCAAAGAACACAGAGCCATCTGCATGCACTGCTTTGACCAGGGACAAGCAGGGCAGCCTTTGCACCTCCCTGGCCAACTGGAGACTCATGGAGACATAGCAGACACACACCAACAGCTGAGGTGCGTTTCAGTGGGCAGCCCCTCTCCTGGCAAGGTTTTAGAAGCACAGACACACACGCACGCACGCACACACGCACAACTTTAGTTACTGCAGGGGTTTGCCCCCCATGCTCCCATTCCAAGTATAATGATGATGGCATAGGCACTTTGAACCCATTGACCATAAACTGGGAAGAGCAGATATACGTAGATCATAACTTTAGACTATGGAGAAAATGTTCCTTGTGGTAAATGGAAAATCTTCTGCCATGAAGAGCTGCTACCCCTCTCCAACCAAGGAGCTAATTGTGACAGAAAGAGATCAGACAACTGACAGACATGTGTGGTCTCAGCAGAACTCAGGGTCAGGAGAGCCTTATACGGTGCACTGTGCTAGACAGACAAGAAAGCAAAGTGACAATGTGGAGGGTCCCCGTTTTTGTTCCTGCAGGAGAGACAGTAAAAGGTTAGTTACATTTTCCTTATGGATAAGGGACATCTGATTTCTTTAGCCAGAACACACTCACTCCAGCTAGAGAGCTGTGGCACATGGCTGTTATCGCACCCTTGCTGAGAGAACATAAAGAGCAGGTTTGATGGTGAAAGACTGCTTCCCAAGTCATGTTCTTCGGTGGAGGTGTGGGGGGAGAAACTTGTTTTTCAGAAGAAACACTGCAAATTAGAAACCAGCATGAGGTATTATATTGTGTACAGTGCAGTCAGTTACTCATTTCCGGCCAGCAAAGAGGACAGGACTTTAACCAACACTGGCATGAACTGCTAAAAAGGGCTATAGCAGAGCCTAAAAGGTGTAATGGAGCTTAGAGGAGACCAGCAAGACAGTTGCGTTTATTTCTTTGAATTAACTAACACTAGAGAACTAGAACCAGCCAGCTGGGAACTTAACAGCAGTTTGAGAGCAAGTCCTAACAGCAAAGATCACACCTCTCAGCTGGCCGTTATCAACACATCTCTGATTCCAAGCCCAAATCTCCTTTAGTCCCTTTCAGACACTGCACAACCCTCTCAACTAGACATTATCAACATGGCCCTGATTCCAGGAGCAATGGTTTCAAGTTGCAGCTGCGGAGGTCTAGGCTGGATATCAGGAAAAACTTTCTCAGGATGGTGGTGCAGTACTGGAATGGGTTGTCTGGGAAGGTAGTGGAATCTACATCTTTGGAAACTTTAAAGATTTGGTTGGATAAAACCCTGGCTGGGATGATTTAGTGGGAGTGGTCCTACTTTCAGCAAGGGGTTGGACTAGATGACCTCCCTCCCAGCCTTGACAGTCTATGATTCTATCTCCTTCAGTCCCTTTCTGCACTGGCACGAACCTCTCAACTGGCTTTTATCAACACGGCCCAAATCTCCTTTGGTCCCTTTCTGACATGGCATGAACCCTCCAATCCATGCCGATTACTCACAAGAACCACTTCTTCCAGCACCTACACAGAGACACAACCCCATACCCAGCAGCAAGAGGGAAGGAGATTGGATGGAAGCTCGTGTCAGCTGCTGGACTGTGACACTCTCCCACCTGTTTTGGAGCCCCAGCAGGCTGAGAGGGGGTTGAGTTTCAGCTGGGCTTGTTGATGTCAGGCTTTCTGGCATTCTTTTGATTCTGACACTAGTGCTCTGTGAGAGGCATACAAGCCCATGTTCAGCGCAGAGTGTCACAATAATACAGGCAGCATCCCAGAAAAATCCGTTTGAGGAAACCAGCCATTTTCATTGAAGGCTGCGACTGACCAGGGTGGGACAGCAAAGGGATGCCAGAAGAGGGCACGAAGGCCACAACCCTACTTTAACAAACGAGGTCAAGTAACTCAACACCTGCAGTCGCTGGTGTGTCTAGGTACCTCTAATGCACCCACTGCAGGGCACCCACGCTCCTTAGGGAATCACTGCTGTATAAGGCATGGCCGTTCGCATGGGCCGGCAGACTGGTGGCTGCTGGCCCCGTTGGAGGATCAGCAGATTTCCACTTTGAAATCTCAGGTCAACACAACATTTGCTGCCCCTGCGTAGCTGGAGAGAATTGCCATGTTGTCAGCATGTCTGGAGGGCCGGCTGCTCCAGCAGTGGCTTTCCCAAACCTATTTACCCATTAGATTACTGCTCCAGAGGTGAAGGGACACATGGATACCAGCTTGTTCAAACAGATTACTTCTTAGCCTGTCAGACAAGAATGAGTTTTGAGTCTGTTACTCATCACTAATTGCTGGATTATCTCTTAATCTCTTATTATATTAATGGTCTATAGCACATAAACAGCAGGCTGTTTCAGGAACACTATCGAAAGAGAAAGCCCCTAGATGGAAAGCTCTCTCTCCTCTCTCTTTAGCTAGTATCTAAATTGCTGCTGTTAGTATTTTGTCTTTAAAAAGGCTGATACATACTGAACTTAAAAGTTTATTCTCCTTCCAGCTCCCACTCCAGTTCTCCCTCATCTCACCTTCTCTACTGCTGTCACTCCTACACCAAGAAAGAATGTCTTACCAAGAGGCCTGTCACCTTTTTACAGAGCCCTGGACTTTGAATAGTGCCAGTGAAGAGGACACAGAGGATGTAGAGACATGGCATGTGCTTCTATCCCAGGATTGTCTGATCAGTCACTGCATGCCAGGTACCCACAGTGTCTCACGAGCCCTGAACTTCTGGACAGGACTCAAACTCATCTGCTTATCTGGTAACCCTGACATAGTCAACCTCACAATGGGAATGACTAGGCAAGCAGGCTAAGCCAATCACATACGACAGGACAAAGTCACTGTTTCCCCAGTTCAGACGGAGACAGCGAGGAAGCATAAAGATCAAAGCCATGTCAGGGCTGAGCCTGCCAGCACAGACCATCAGATGGCTCCAGGACTCTGACACTGAAATTCCCAGGCTGACTGGACTGAATCCGGGTTGGACTCTTCCACGACAGGATCAAGGTATGCAGCAGCAGCAGAACTCTTACCACAGAGGCTTGCTGCAGACAGAATAACTGGAGGCCTGTAAGATTCTTTGCTTTTAGCTAGTCTAGAGCACAGACTCCCTGCAGTAGGGATGGGGTCTGTGTCTAATTCGGGCCCATGAGGGGCTGAGCACAACCATCATGAGCTGTAGAGTCCTAAGCTCTGCAGAGCAGGGCAGCACTTAAGAGAGCTCAAGTCCAGCTGCAACTGCAGTTCTCCTCATTTGTGTAGTACTAACAAGACAAACACCACCCACTTCTTCACCAGTAGACCTCAAAGGGCTTTGTATAGCCAGGCCCTGCCCCAAAGCCCTTCCAATCTACAAGACAGACAACAACAAGACTAGCAAAACCCAGCGGAGGGAATAAATCTGGTCCTGCCCATTCACATAATGGCATTCTGAGACTTTGGATGCCACAATTTGTACTGTGATTTTCACTTCTCCACAGTGGAAAACTACTAAAGGGAGAAACTGGTTGTTTTACCCCATAGCACCTGAGAAGACAGCCCTCCTTCCTCACTCATACAAATACCGGATGCCCAGGTGCTGCAGCTGCAGCACAGGTGCATAAGAGAGAGTGGAGACACAACTAGGATTCTCAAGGCACCGAACGGTTCCCTCCCACTCATAGCACGAGCACAATTATGGTGGTGCAATCTCAGAGTACAACAGATTCATTGTGTGTGGTCCGCTGTGCACGGGAAATGAGATTTGCAATGTTTAGCTAGTACAGTGACATATTTTATACCAATTATTCTACGAGGGAGGGAAAATAAACTAACAAGTCCTTATCTGTGCAACTGTATCACATACTTGGACATCAACTAGTTAGAGTCCATCTTTCAAACAGCACATTTGATAAATAATCAGACATGGTCCCTATAGGGCACTTTTCATCTGGAAATGGCTTTGCAAGGAATCATCAGTGTTGACGTTTTATTTATGTAACATCTGTACAGTGCCTTGAGAAAAGGGCAGAGGACTTGCTTATTTAATAACAATGATTATTACTAGGGAAATCGAAAAACTCATATGGCCAGAGACTGAAAAGGTTGGTTGCCTCAAAAAGGAGATAAATAAGAGGGGGCATGATAAACCACTCAAATTAATGAATAGGACAGAGGAAGTACTGTCAGAAACTGCTCTTCTCCCTGTCTCAGCACAAGAGCTAGGGAACATCTGATGACAATGAAATTGAAAGGTGGCATATTGAAAGCTGACACAAGGGAATAAACACTCTTCCCTATAAGTGTCACTGGGACCACAAGCTTAGTGGGATGAAATGAGACTGGATGTTTATATGAATAGTAATATCATCCAGGATTGTTATACTGCATTTCAAACAAACAAACAAACAAACAAACAAACAAACAAACAAACAAACCAACCAACCAACCCTAATCAGCCACCAAGACTTTAAAACCACCACTCCCACCTCAGGGTTCAGGCCACATTCCAACCAGCTGGGTCAGCAAAGAACTTCCCTTGCAGACAGCTTATTCTGTATTTACTACTGCAGGGCTTCTTCCACCTTTCCTTTGATGCATCTGTGGCTGGCCAGTCAGAGACAGCAGACCAAACTGGACAGACTACCAGTTCAATCATAAAACCCACAGAAACTTGGAGGTGAGGGTTGGAAGGGACCACAGGGTGTAGCTAGTCCAACCCCCTGCTCGAAGTAGGACCAACCCCAACCAAATCATCCCAGCCAGGGCTTTGTCAAGCCAGGCTTTAAAGAACTCTAAGGATGGAGATGCCACCACCTTCCTAGGTAACCCATTCCACTGCTTCACCACCCTCCTAGAGGAAAAGGTTCTCCTAATATCCAACCTAAACCTTCACCATTGCAACCTAAGACCATTGTTCCTTGTTCTGTCATCTGCCACCACTGAGACCAACCTAGCTCCATCCTCTCAGGACCCTCCTTCAGATGGTTAAAGGCTGCTATCAAATCCCCAATCACTCTTCTCTTCTGCAGACTAAACAAGCCCAGTTCCCTCAGCCTCTCCCCATAAGTCATGTGCTCCAGCGCTGTAATCATTTGCCCTCCGTTGAACTTTCTCCAGATTGTCCACATCCTTCCCATAGTGAGGGACCCAAAACTGGATACAGTTCTCCAAATGTGGTCTTCCCAGTGCTGAACAGGAGAATAATCACTTCCCTTGGTCTGCAGCCAGCACTCCTAGTAATGCTACCCAACATGCCATTGCCCTTCTTGGCAATAAGTGAACACTGCTGACTCAGCTTCTTGGCCACTGTAACCCCCAGGCCCTTCGCTGTTACCTGGCCCATCGGTCTCCAGTCTGTAGCAAAATGTGGGATCCTTTAGTCCTATGTGCAGGGCTCTGCACTTGTCTTTGTTGAACCTCATCAGGTTTCTTTTGGCCTAAGCGTCCATGTTCTCCTATTCTTGCCCTCCAACATATCTACCCTCCCTCGCCTAGTGGTATCTGCCATCTTGCTGAAGGTGCAATTCCAGAGCATTAATAAAGATGTTAAACAGAAACGGCCCCAGCACTGACAACTGGTGCATTCTGCTTGCATTCTGGCAGCATTCTGCTGCCAACTAGACATCTAGCTATGATCTTCCAGGGTCTAAGGTGAGGCTCACTGATCTGTAGGTTCCCAGAGCCTCCTCCTTCCCTTTTTCAAAGCTGTTCAGTTAATCACCATGAGTTTTCAGATGATGGCGAATGGCTCTTCAATCACATCAGCCAACTCCCTTGGTACCCTTGAGTGCACTGCATCTGGCCCCATGGAGCTGTACGTGTCCAGCCTTTCTAAACACATTCTGTGCTGCCCAGTGGAGTTGTCTGGGAGCTGACCTGGTGTAGGAAGACAGGCAGAAAAAAAGCACTGTGCACCTCAGCTTCTTCTACATCATCTGTCACTAGGTTGCCTCCTCTAGTCCATAACTGGCCTACACATTCCCTGACCACCTTCTTGTTGCTAACATACCTTAGAAAACCTTCCTGTTCCCCTTCACATCCCTTGCTAACTGGAATTCCAGTTTTGGCCAGCCTTGGCCTTCCTGATTCCACTCCTGCATGTTAAAGCAGTATTTTTACTCCTTCTGAGTCATCTGACCAAGTTTCCACTTCTTATAAGTTTCCTTTTTGTGTTTAAGCTCACCAAAGATTTTTCCTGTTAACCTAAGCTGGTCACCTACCATATTTTCTAGTCTTTCTGCCCATCAGGATGGTTTGCTCCTGGGTCCTCAATAAGGTTTCTTTTAAATACATCCAGCTCTAATGGACTACTTTCACCCTCATATATTAGCCTTCCAGGGGATCCTGCCTATCAACTCCCTGAGGGAGCCAGAATCTGCTTTTCTGAAGTCCAGGGGCCATGTTCAGCTGTTCTCCTTTCTCCTGCTTGTCATGACCCTGAACTTGGCCATCTCTTGATCACTGCTGCTCAGGTTGCCATCTACTTCTACTTCCCCCACCAATTCTTCCCTGTTTGTGAGCAGTAGGTCCAGAAGAGCACGGGCCTAGTCGGTTCGTACAGCACTTGCATCAGGAAACTGTCTCCAACACTCACTCTCCAAAATCTTCCTGGATTGTCTGTGCTCTGCTGTATTGTTCTCCCAGCAGATGTCAGGGTGACTGAAGTTCTCGATAGGAACCATGTTGTGAAATCTGGAAACTTCTCTTAGTTGTCTGAAGAAAGTCTTGTCTACCCTAACATCCTGGTCTGATCTATAACAGACGCCCACAATGACATCCCGCTTGTTACTCTCCCCGCTAAACTTAACCCAGAGACTCTCCACAGGCTTTTCTCCAGTTTCACATTGCAGCTCTGAGCTGCCACTGCTCTCTTACATACAGTGCAACTCCTCCACCATTTCTCCCCAGGCTGTCCGCCCTGAACCATTTATACCAACCCATGACAGTGCTCCAGTTATATGAGTTATCCCACCAAGCCTCTGTTATTTCAATCACATCACAGTTTCTCAACTGAGCCACAATTTCCAATTCTTACAGCTTGTTTCGCAGGCTTCTTGTGTTTGTGTACAGGCACCTAAAATAACTAACCAATTGCCTGACTTTCTCAGTATGCATCCTCCTCCCTGTGTTTCCTCTTGGTGTCCCACTTCCCTCCAAGCTTAGGTCCCCATCACCTGGTGAAGCTGGTTAAAGCTCTCCTCACTAGGTTAGGAAGCCTGCTGCAGAGATGCTCTTCCAACACAGTAGGACACAGATTCTTATTAATAATACATTCTCTCCTCAGCAGCCCCAGTCTTTGCAAAAACTCTTTGCATGTAACCACTGCCAGGCCTTTAACCATTGCCAGTGCCCTCCTCTGGATCTGTACAGCTACACCAAATCAGCACTGATGAGAGTCAGCTGTCACTCAACACTGCTGTAGATGCAGGAGTAGAATTTGATAGAACGGCTTTCCTGTTCTCTAGCTTTTTTCAAGAACCTTCTGCTTTGAACACTTGATGAATGCCCTCAGTTTTCATTGTCCCGTTGGCAATGCCCTTGGCGTTGCCTGTCATTGCTCCTTTAGTTGGTCTTAATTTTAGAGAAGTAAAACATTTCCTTTTTAAATATTTCAAATCTTGCTGCCATTGCTCCAGGCCACTGTTAGTCACTGAATATTATTGTTGCGATGTGTACAGTGCCCACAATGTGCTCAGCACTTCACAGACACACAAATGATGGTCTCAGTAAGACAGCCAATTTACTTAGTTAGATAACTTGGCCACAAGGAGAGCTCTGGAGACCAGCTGTCACCATAGCCAGAGTAACCTCCAAGCCTTATTTTTCATTTTGGTTTAATTTGGTTCTAGTGCGAGAGGCATACAGTACAGCATAGGAGTGAGGAGAGTGAAACTTGGCAGCTAAGATCTCAGCCCACAATCACATTTTACCCTCTCCAAATTAAAGTCCAGCCTGGCCTTTTAAAAGACAGAGCAGGAAAATATATAGGGACTGTACTTATATCATTTACACTGACTGGGAGTTTGTTTAATTCACTGACAATTCTGGGGAAGTGCCTTCATTTAAAGCTGCCTTTATGAAAACAACTTTTGTGGGTTCCTGCTCCATAATGGACTCTACAAGTCAGACCTTTAAGTTGGAGAATTTACTGTGTCTGCCTACCCTACCCAGACACCAACAACTTGCTCCTCTCATGTCTCAATGATCCACAGAGTGGCACCCAGCTCATTCGCTGGCTAGTGGGTGTTTGTTTTACTCCAAACACACAAATACATGCTCGGCTAGGATTCACCCGGTAAAATATGACAGGTGCATTGTCACAAGGACAGATCCTAGAATATGGAGCATTCTAGTGTCACACTATTCTGTGCAGCCTGCCTCTCAGACTGAAGCCAACGTCTGTAGGACAGAAGGCGGCTGAGGCTGGAGCGAAGGGCCCTTTCACACAGAGGTGCTTTTAAAAAATGTGCTCTCCTGCTCCAAGCATTATACTGGGCCTGTGTGACCCTAGTGGCCCAGAAGCGCAAAGCCCTTTGCTAATGTCACTAGCCTGTGTGCATGGCTGAAGGCTACCAGAGGATGAGTGGAAGATGGATGAATTTTATCTTGCCCTAGTCTATACTGAGGGCTTTTTTGGTGGCAGTTGACCACCGTTTACGCAGGAACGTTAAATTCCTTGTGTAAACGGCAGCGACTTTCTAAGCCACCACTACACATTAGGGGAAAGCTGACAGCAAATCACTTGCGGTTGGCTTTCCCCTACACCCCTGGACCCCTACGACTTCCGGAGTTGGCTTCCAGGAGCAGCACGGTGAGTTCACACTCACCACAATCTGCTTCCAGAAGCGTGAACTGATGATGGCGAATTTGCGGCTGTCGGTATAGACATACCCTTTATCTGTGAATTGGACACATTGTGTTGGGCACACAAGAAACCATATGATAGCACAGTCTTACTACTTACTGCTGCTATGCCCATCTTCTCTCCTACTAAAACAACAAGAGTCCTGTGGCACCTTAAGGACTATCACATTTCTTCAGGCATAAGCTCTCATGGGCTCCAGCCCACTCGGATGCATCTGATGAAGTTGGTTGGAGCCCATGAAAGCTTATGCCTGAAGAAATGTGATAGTCCTTAAGGTGCCACAGGACTCTCATTATTTTGCTATACACAGACTAACATGGGTACCCCTCTGGAAATTCTCCCCTTTAGACTGCAAACTCTTTGGCGACAGGAAGAAGAGGTTACTCACCTGTAACTGGTGTTCTTCGAGATGTGTTGTTCCTGGCAATTCCACAGTAGGTGTACGCGTGTCGCGTGCACAGATAACCAGAACTTTTTTCCCCATAGTGTACCCGTAGGGTCAGCTGTGGTGCCCCTGGAGTGGCGCTGCTATGGCTTGCTATATGAGGCACAGCCGACCCGCCCCTCCTCAGGTCCTTCTAAGTGACTATTCTGCAGAGGGGAAGAGGGAGGGAAGTGGAATGGTCAGGAACAACAAATTTCGAAGAACACCAGTAACAGGTGACTACGCTGTTCTTCTTCTTCTTTGAATGATTGCTCCTGTCCCTTCCACAGTAGGTGATTCAATAGTCTTACCACTGGCGGTGGCTCGGAATCACAGATGCACAGACTGCAGAACTTCTCTTCCTACCACGGCGTCATCCTGAGCTCGCCGACCAACTGCATAGTTTTGCAAACATGTGAGCAGACGACCATGTAGCTGCTTTACACATGTCCACGATCGGCATGCCACTCAGGAAGGCAGTAGAAGAGGGTTGAGCTCTTGTAGAGTGGGCTTTGATCGCTGGTGGGTTGACCTTAGCCAAAATATAACACTCACAAATGCACGAAACTATCCAGGACGAGATATGCTGCATCGAGACAGGTTCCCCTTTCATCCTGTCAGTCACCGCTACAAACAGCTGAGATGTCGTCAGAAAGGTTTTGTCCTCTCTATGTAAAAGGCCAAAGTGCAGTGAATGTTTAGCGAGTGAAGCCTTCTTTTCCTCTCCAAAACATGAGGTTTTGGATTAAAAAAACGGGGAAGACAATCTCTTGAGTGTAATGGAACTGAGAAACCACCTTAGAATGGAAGGCTGGGTGAGGATGCAGTTGGACCTTGTCCTTGAAGAAGACAGTATAGGGTGGAGAGTTTTTTAACGCCCAAATCTCCAAAACTCTCACGACCAACTTTATTGCCACTAATAAAGCCACCTTCCATGAGAGGAGGAGGAGTAAGCAGGAGGTGAGTGGCTCACACAGAGGCCCTGTGAGCTTCGATTGGACCAAAAATTGAGGTCCCACTGAGCTATCGGGGGGTGCACTGTCAGGCAGAGTCTCTTCAGGCCTTTTAGGAACCACTTCACAGGGTCTGAGAAGATTAAAGCTTTCTCCACACTCTCGTGGAACGCTGAAATCACCGCCAGATAGACTTTGAGTACAAGGAGAGGCCTTGGGATTTTAGACACCGAAGAAAGTCCAAAAGAGTCAGAACTGAAGCCCGACGTGGCTCAAGACTCCTGCTGCTCGACCAAATCACGAACTTGGCCCACTTGGCTTTATATGATGTCCTCATCAAAAGCTTCCTGCTGTTAAATAATACTTCCTGGATGTGGGCTGAACACTGCAACTCCCTGCCCTTCAGCCACGGAGGTTCCATGCCCAGAGGTGCAGTGACCTCAGGGCTGGGTGGTGCAAGCGCCCCTGATCCTGAGAGAGCAGATTCAGAAGCATCGGCAACTCTACTGGGTCCCTGACTGAGAGATGCAATAGAGTTACATACCAATGCTGCCTTGGCCACGCCAGAGCTACAAGGATGATTGAAGCCTGGTCTTGACTTTCAAAAGAACCCTTGAGATCAATGGGGTCGGAGGAAAGGTGTAGCAGGTCTTCCCCGTCCAAGATATTTTGAAGGCATCCGCAATTGACCCTAGGTATTGTCCCTTGAATGAACAGAACTCCTTGAACTTCTTGTTCTGACCGGACGCTAAGAGGTCTGCTTGGGGATAGCCCCACAGCTGGAAAATGGGTTCCAACATTTCCCATTTAAGGGACCACTCATGTGTCATGAATTTCCTGCTCAGAGAGTCTTTTAGGAAATTGTGCTGACCGGGAAGATACGCAGCCAACAGGTGAATCAAGTGGTAAATGCAAAGATCACATAGGCTGAGGGCTTCACCGCAAAGAGGAACGGAGCGGTCTCCTCCCTGCCTGTTGATGTAGTACATCGCTGCTGTGTTGTCCGTTTGAACTGACACCACTCTGCCCTTCAGCTCGTTTAAAAACAACTCGCAGGCCAGACGGACTGCTTGGAGTTCTTCTACATTGATATGAAGGTTCAACTCACTGCCTTTCCAAAGTCCTTGGGTTTTGACGTGGCCGAGATGTGCCCCCCACCCCAAATCTGATGGGTCCATGCCCAAAAACATAGAGGGTTTGCGAGGGTGAAAGGGGAGACCCTGACACACATTTCACTCGTGGCACCACCAGTCCAGTGAATTCAACACATCCATAGGAATTGTGATCATACCATTGACGCTGTCTTTCGCTGGCCGGTAAACCAATGCCAGCCTCATCTGCAGTGGCTGCAATCTCAAGTGGGTGTATCTCAACACATGGGTGTACACTGCCATGAACCCCAGCAGCTGTAGGCAGGACCAAAATGACGTGAACAGAAACCTCTGCAGGTCCTTCACAAGGGACCTGATATTCTTGGATCGTGACTGAGGGAGGGATGCTTTCACTAGTCTCGAATCCAACAGGGCCCCTAGAAACTCTATCTTTTGTGTGGGAATGAGAATAGACTTGAACATTGATCAGTAAGCTGAGGTGCTAGACGGTGTCCTACATCACCTGCAGCTGGTGGGAGACTTTGTCTTTAAACTGACTGCAAACCAACCAATCGTCCAGATAGGGGTACACCTGGATATTTGAACACCTGAGGAACGCTGCAGCCACTGCTAGGCACTTTGTGAAAACTCAAGGGGCAGCTGCCAACCTGAAAGGTAGGACAGAAAACTGAAAATGCCTGCCACTCACTATAAACTGCAGGAACCTTCTGTGCCTGGGGTTTATGGAAATATGGAAATACGTGTCCTGAAGATCAAGGGTGGCATACCAGTCTCCTGGATCCAGAGAAGGAATTATTGAAGAAAGGGAAACCATGAGAAAATATATCTTGCGCAGATACCGATTCAAGGCTCTGAGGCTGAGGATGGGACAAAGACCTCCCTTTGCATTTGGAATCAAAAAATAGCAGGAGTAGCAACCTTTCCCCCAGAGTTCCCGTGGCACTTCCTCTATGGCACCCTTGCCCCTGAGGGCTTGCACCTCCTGCTCCAACAGATAGTCGTGAGAAGGGTCCCTTGAAGAGGGAGAGGGAACGAGGAGGATGGCAGGCGGGGGGGGGGGGGGGGAGAGGAGAATCGAAGGGAGTAACCCTGTTGCACTGCGCACAGCACCCATGAGTCGGAAGTAATCCGGGACCATACTGGATAAAAAGGGAGAGTCTGTTGGGAAATGGCGGGAGTGGATAGGACTTAATGGAATGTCATCCCTAAGCGCACCTTCAAAAGCTCTTTTTGGAGTCCGAAGGCTGGCGGGGGGCTCCTTGGGGTTGGTGAGTGGGACGATAACTATTCTTTCGGCCATTGCAGCTGTGCCATCTATTCTGCACCTCCACTGGCAGGCCTGATGGTTGCAACCAACAGCTGTGATGCAGGGTGACACTGAAAGCCATGGCTCTGGTCACCGCTTCTGCAGCATCTAAAGCTGACTGGAAAAAGGCACTGGAAACAATCCTCCCCTCTCTAATGGAAGCTGATAACTCACGCCTCAAACTCTAATCCAACTTCTCTGAAAATTTCTCTAAGGAGGGTCACGTGTTAAATGCGTAATGGCTAAGACTTGCCTGTTGATTAGCAATCCAGAGTTGGAGCCCTCCTGTAGAGTAAAGTTTTCAGCCGAACAAGTCCAGCTTCTTCGCTTCTTTAGACTTAGGGGTCGGTCCCTGATGGCCCTGCCTCACCTTCTCATTAGCGACTGCTACAACGAGAGATCCCTGTGTCAGGTGCATGTAAAAATGCTCATACCCCTTCAAAGGCACAAAATACTTCCTCTCTACTTTCTTGGCCACGGGAGGAACAGAGGCTGGCGTATGCCACATGGACTTTGTGGTGTTTTGGATGAGTGGGAGGGCTACTCGAGAGGGGCCTTGCGGGACAAGAATGTCAACCATAGGGTCTGCATCCTCCATTATCTCTTCCGCCAGCAGACCCAAGCAGCAGGCAACTCTCCGCAGATGCTCTTGGTGCACTCTACTATCATCCAGAATAAGCTCAGGCTTTTGCCTCCACCACCACCTCATCCGGGGGTGGAGATGACGACGACTCCCCCAACGGATCAGATGGCCTAATTTCAGGTGCTGATTCTCCCTGGAACTCTGCCCTGTCCCAATCTGTAGGGACCTGGGATCTTACAGTGGACTCCGCCTCTGAGAGGTCCCCCATCTCCAGGGGCGCACTGGACGTGCAGGAAGGCTGAGGGCGAGAGATTGCCACCGAGTAGGATCTGTTCATCCTAGGGCCTCGCTCCTTCTGGAAGCCCCAAACGGTCCAAAAAGGCCATTGTGAAGGGACAAGCTAATGAGGATGCCACTGGGGATACGGAGCTGATCGTCTACTCCTGGATCTACTAGCTCTGGATGGCGACGAAGCCTTGTCTGAGTCTGACGAGGGGCCAAGCCAGGGGGGACATGGTGGCGCAGTACCGGAGGATGCCTTGGGATGGTGCGGTGGGCCTCGGTCCCCAGACGCTCCTGACGGCACTGGAGAATGATGAGGCCTCCTAGTCCTTACTGGCAAATGGCACCAAGGTACTCCCGAAGCTGTGACAATGGTTGATGGCACCAGGGAGCAGGGCCGTGTCAGTGCTGTTGACGCTATCTGAGAATTCTTTGCTTGAAGGTGGAAAGATGACCGACATCTTGGTGCCGGGGAACATGGTGAAATTGGGCTTATCAGCAAAGGTTTGCCTCTTGATGGCCCTGACCCAGGTGCCAGAGATGGAATCGGGCCCGAGGCAGGCAGTGTCGTCTGTTCAATGAGGTCACGAGCTGCTTTGAATGCTTCAGGTGTCAAAGGGAGGAGCGCTTCTTCCCCCAGGATGGCTTGTCAGGGGGGGCACAGACACCGGAGTCAACAGCTCCCACCTGCGCTGGTCTCAATAGTACCATTGGCCGCTGCACCTAAGGTTGTGGAGCCTTAGGGCTGCTCCTGCTTGACCTCCAGGGCAAGCTCTCTTTGCCAGTCTTCTGTGGCTCCAGGGACAGGGATCAGTGCCATTGATGCCCTGATAGTGCCTTGGAGGCAGTAGGAGTTCAAGACAGTGCCATCGAACCCAAGGGGGCTGGTGCGGTGGCTCGGTGCCATAGGTTGCCCAATGATTCCCAGCACCCTGGTGCAGCCAGAGCACTGTTCACAGACAGTGCCATGCTGGAACCCACTCTGGAAGTTGGTCTAAGGGCTTCCTCCATCATGAGAAACTTTAGTCTTTGCTCCCTTTCCTTCTGAGTGTGAGGCTTGAAACTTCTACAGATTTTACACTTCTCCTTGAGGTGCGCCTCTCCCAAACACTTCAAAGAGGAGCAATGCAGGTCATCCAACAGCATGGGCTTCCAGCAATTCTCGCAAGTCTTGAAGCCCGGCATGCCCTGACTTGGAGGTCGGCAGCAATCCTAACAAAAGCTGTCTAACTGCTCAATTCATGGATACTTATCACTACAATCAATTGTGGGGAGACTGCCTGAAGGCAGACGAGAACTCCATCGACCGTCACAGCAATAAGAAAGAACCAAGGAAAGGCAGGTCGGCTGTGCCTCATAAAGCAAGCCATAGCAGCACCACTCCAGGGGGTGCCATAGCTGACTCTACGGGTACTCTGGGGGGAAAAATTCCAGCTATCCATGCACGCAACACGTGTACACCTACTGTGGAATGGACAGAAGCAATCACTCAAAGAAGAAAAACCACTTCTCGTGTTTTTGTACAGCTCCCAGCACAATGGGGGGCCCAGATCCTGAAGAGGGATTCAGGGCAGTGCCACAGTAACACAAACAATGCTCACTGCACTACTAAGCCATCCTGACAGACTAAAAAAGGCTTTGAAGCAGGGGCTCAGGAAGCGCCTGCACACAGAAGAATTTGCAGTTCTAACAATGACCCACTACTATCTCTGTAAATGATGCCTTACTGGCCTGGCATTCCATGCCTGTAATTCCCGTCTCTTTGGCCTGGACTTCAATGCTTCTGATTCTCCACAGAGTGCAAAACATCTCCTGCCAGCCACTCCGGGCTGAAGCCCAGCTATCCACAAAGTGAACTACTCTGTCGCACACGCAGCAGAGGGCTGTGTGGTCCCCGCTCCCTCTTTACAGACAGATAGACCTGTCACTTTAGAAGAACACTACTTCTGAGGGCTGCTTTTCAACACTCTTATAGCAGTGAAAGTAATAGCTTGAAGAAAAATGCAACCATTTTCCTTTACAAATCCCTTGTGTAGAAATGTTTTAACTTTTAATGAAGCCCATCTGTACTGAAGTGCTGACTCTGAAGGATTCAGAGATGCAAGACACTCTAGAGTAGCCAGATCCGTCCTGCTTCTGTTCTTTAGTGACCCAGGAACTTCCTTTGTCAGTGTGAGGGATGCAATAAACATGCTAATGAGCTTGTGCTTGGTAACCCATGGTTCCCACAAAGGATTTCCTGGGGGACTGGGAAAGGGAAGGAAATGATCAGAAACTAGAAACCCCCTGGCGTCAAGTGACAAACAAACATTTGAACTATTAAAAAACCAACAGGGCCTAAATGAAAGCAGGCACAAGCCCCCGGAGCAGTAGGACTGGATGGAAATTAATACCGCCACTCACAAAGGTACAATAGACGCCGACTCAGCCACACCTCCCAGTAAGTGGCTAATTCCTTGGGTATTCATTGCAATGAAGTCAATCCTTATAAAAGCATCATGGGGTACAGGTGGGGCTGGAACACTTAATTCTACTGTAATTTAGCATTAATTAATGTCTTCTCTAGCAAACGTGGGCACTTTCCAAAGCCCCTATTGAAAGTTACCTTGTCTTCTAACTAACAACAACACTGCACAATAACCACATGGGCAGAAATGAGGGATTCTTTCTATTATGCAACCCAGACAGGAGAGACAAGGAAACCATTTTTTTCTGTTTGATAAAGGTATGAACTATGGCTCTTGCTTTGGCTGACTTTTTGAAGTCACTAACTGGCCTATTAACAATGAATGTTTTGTTTTGTAAAACACTAGATAGCAGATACCTCATGTGTAAGTACCATCTAGGAACCAGGACATATGGAGAATTTCATCAAGTGACAATTCATGGAGTAACCTGTCTGCTATCCACTGCAGGGTTTTATCAGGATCATGCAGGCTTGAGACTGACACTGTACAGATTATGTCAATAAAAGCCTTGTTCCAAAATACCCACAAAAGGAAAGCAATGGCAAACAGAAAATGAACTGAGCACAGAGCTAGAGCACTTTCTCCACTGAACAGCTGGATCCTCTCATCCATGAGTTAATGCATTCTTATCCTCAAGTACATGCAGGACTGGCACCCCCTCCCACGTGGCAAGCCAAGTATTGCAACTTACTGTATTTCTTACAGTCTTAAGGGGATTCTCTTGGTAAATAAAAAATGAACATCCATTAAGGAAAATCAGGAAGATTTAAGCCGAGGTCCCTCCATCTCTAAGAGCTCCTGTACTGAGCTGAATACTGTCACATTTTCAGCAGCATTTCTATGAAAGACAGGGCACATTTCATGGATTGACCACATGTACAGGAAGGAAAACACTCAAATATTGTGGCAGGCAGGCTATATACCCTCCAAAGTCAGTGCAACAGCATCCCATGTGATACATCTGAATTAACATCCTTTCCTTCAGGGTGTGAAGTGATAACCCAAGGAGCAATGTTTCTTGTGTTGACCTGAAGAAATAAATTTGCAAGAATCCAGGGAGTCTAAATGGCCTATAGCTATTTTGTGAGAATGAAATGAATGATTCCTTCGCACAGATAAAGCGTAGACTTCCGAGTATGTTTAACCTGATACTTTGGGTTGCCACAGTGTCTTGAAATCCAGATGATCCCCACTCCCCACATAAGCAAAGAATCTGAGGGAAGAAGCTATACCAAAAACAAAGGGAGCACGAAGCCGCACCTGGAAGCAAATGTATAGCATGTCATGTGACCTTTGATCATCATGATGTCCACTTGTCAAAATGACCAAAGCGTGTGTAGCTTCCAAGACTGGCTTTGGGGTAGAGAGAAAGGAAGAAACAAAGATGAGATTTTATTTGCCAACGGCTATCACTGTCTCGAGTTATGATGTGCAAATAAAGTTTGACTTGAAACACCAGCCTAGCAGGACTGGGTAAGAGCCGTCTCCCTCCTCCTCCCCCCTTGCGCAAATCCATTTGAAGGGTTTCTGAGCTGGTTGCTCTGGCTATGCCAGATCCCAACCATTCAAACACTTTTTTTTCTTGATGAACTGAGCAGAGTTAATCAGCTCTTTAAAGAACCCCCCTCCCTCCAAACTTAAAATCAAACTTATTTAATTTAGAAAAAGAAATTAACCAACAGGTCATTCAGCCATAAAGTCTGGCCATTTTTGTATTCTGAAAACAAAAGGTTTTAAACAGGCAAGACAACAATAATAAAAAAAGCAGCTTCTTTGCATGAACAGCAGCCAATTTTCAGCAGGGTTCATAATGTGTATCTTTAATACCCTAGGATCTAACCTCAGTTCAGATACAAGATTGACAGCATCAGCTTCAAAAAGCTGTGGTGTTCTCTAGTGTGGCAGGCTAAACATTCCAAAGCAGGTGTCTAAATACCTGCTCATCCTCCATTAACAAGCCTTGGCTTAGCAGGAGAGTATGACTTTATTTTTACTTCTCCACTGAAGAACTGTCTTTATCCAAAACAGGTTGAAATACTCCTCTTTCCACTTAACCAATCATGACACAAAGTGCAGAAATTCAAAACTGAATTCAAAAGAATTAAAATTCTGGCCTTAATTCAGCTGCTTTGACAACAGAAGCACTCTATAAGCTTGTAAGGCAGGATTTCCAGGTCCTGCTAATTTGATGCAAACCTAAAGTTATCCAAAAATGCATCTAGATTTAATTTATCAAATCTTGAGCAAACAGTTGCCCAAGATGAACAATCTGCAGAGTGTTTACTAATGCACAAGGAAAGGAACGTATACTCATTCACTGCAAAGCCACACAGCCAAACTGGGAGAGTGTGACCCTTAGAAACAAGTTGCTCTTACCTCGAACGTAAAGGTTAGCCGGAGCTGAATAGCGGGTTCCCGCACTGTTGGTTGCAACACATTCATATTTGCCTTGGTCCGACTCCTCGCTGTTCTCTATTTGCAGAGCTCCTGTGCGCAAACAAGATGGCAGATACTCCAGGTTATGGCAAGTCCAGACATGACCACTGAATAGTTTCACCACATGACCCTTTTTTAGAAGCAGTTTCCACTTCACGCTGCCTTGGCAGTCCATGGTACCTATCTGCAGTCCCAGGGGGTCCATGCTGTTGCCAAAGGGTTTTTTTTTGTTTTTGTTTTTAAAACTACATGGGAAAACCAGTTATTCATACCTTTCCAATTGACACAAACACTTAAACACACTGCTTGAATGAAGAAAAAAAACCACACAGCCACATGTTAATTATAGTGTTGGATGGACGGGATTCTGCTCTAATAGAAGGACCTCTATCAGACTTCTAAAATTAGCTTTTTTCAATCAAGGCAGCAGAGCAAAAAGTAGCCTAATCAATGCTATTTGCTTCTGCCCTCTCCACAGTCAAACTATGGCCTCTGCTGAACAGAACCCCGGCTTTGCTGCTCACTAACCCTCCCTCTCCTCCACAAAATCCCTCCTCAAAAGCATCTTTAGACTTGTCTTGATTAATCATCTCTCTCCAGGCCAGTTCCTTCCTCACTTTCTCACCTGATTACAGACACCATAAAAATAGCAAAAACAATCTACAAAACAAAGGCCATTGCAGAGTTACTTTTGCCTTTGTGTGGCTCTGCCCCTGTGAACATCTAAAGCAGCTGTAATCATTTTAGGGCACAGAGATTATCTCCCTGCATGTCTAGGTTGCCAGGTGCACCCAAGGGACAAATTATAACAGCAGCCCCCGGAACTCAGTGAGAATTGTGCTAACTACTTGAGACCAAGGCAGTGTTAACCTTGAATCCATTTTGAAGCACCCGGAAGAGAGGAAGGTGGTTGGAAACAGTCAGCATGTATTCACCAAGGGCAGATCATGCCTGACCAATCTGATTGCCTTTCACAAGGAAATGACTGGCTTTGTGGATGTGGGGAAAATGGTGGATGTGATATACCTTGACTTATCAAGGCTTTTGATATTGTCTCCCACAGTGCTCTTGCCAGCAATTACATAAGCATGCATTGGTTGACTAGATTTTAAGGTGGACAGAAAGCTGTCTGGATGATTGGGCTCAGTGAGTCATGATCAACGCCTCAATGTTTAGTTGACAGATGGTAACTAGCAGAGTGCCCAAGGGGCTGGTCCTGGAGCAGGTTTGTTCACATCGTCATTAATGATCTGGAGGATGGTGTGGAGGCACCCTTAGCAAGTTTGCAGATGACACTGAGCTGGGGAAAGTGGCAGATACCCTGGAGGACTGGGACAGGGTACAAAATAGACACAAATCCGAACACTGAGCAAAAGAAATAAGATGATTTTCAACAAGGACAAGTGCAGAGCTGTGCACTTAGGATGGAAGGATCCCAGACACCACTATAGACTGGGGACTGACTGGCTGGGCAGCAGTTCTGCAGAAAAGGACCGGGGGGTTACACGGGACAAGAAGCTGGATACGAGTCAACAATGTGCTCCTTATTGCCAAAAAGGCTAACAGTATATTGGTCTGCCAGCAGATGGAGGGATGCAATTATTCCCTTCTATTCAGCACTGGGGAGCGCACAATTGGAATGTGTGTCTTTTGGGGCCTCCACTACTGAAAGGATGTGAACAAATTGAAAACAATCCAGTGGAGGACAACAAAAATGGGTAGGGACTGGAGCACATGAATTACGAGAAATGAGAAGAACAACAGGGGACCAAATAGCACCGGTTGACTATCTGAAAGTGTTTCCAGGGAGGAGGGAGCTGGGCTGTTCCCAGTGGCAGCAGATGACAGAACTAGAAGCAATGGTCTCAAGTTACAGTGGTGAAGGTTGAGGTTGGATATTACGAAAAACTCTCTCCCCAGGAGGGTGGTGAGGCACTGGAATGGGTCACCGAGGGAGGTGGTGGAATCTCCCATCCGTGGAGTTAACACCCAGCTTGACAAAGTCCCTTTCAACCCTAATTGTGTATGAGTCTATGCATGTTTGAGATATAACTTCCAACCACCTCAGAGGAACTGTGTTTTAACCTCCATCCACAATGTCTGTCCCACCCACGATCAGTATGGGTTTGGCTCAATTGGCAGCTCGCCATCTCGTATAGATGGGACCTAAACCTGGTTGAACTTAAACCAGGGATAGGAAATAATATTCACCGGTGGAGAAGTAGCCCAGGGACAGCTGGTGGTGGTGGTGGGGCGCAGTAATGGAGAGCTGGGGAGTGACGCAGAGGAGGTGGGAGGCACGGTGGCAGAGTCGGATGGGGGGAGGGATTGACGTAGAGTAGGGGAGAGTCATCAGGGTGGCCACAGAGCTGTTGGCGAAGGGGGGGTGTGTGTGCTGGCAAAGAGCTGGCAGCAGGGGAGGGGGGGTGCGGCTCAGGGTCGGCCAGAGAGCAGCAAAGATTTGGGACCTGGCTCAAGGGGGTGGCAGAGAGCTGGCAGTGGGATGCAGGTGCAGGTGTGGAGAGCTGGCCTGGGGAGGGGAACAGATGGCTGGATACAGAGGTCCTGCAGGCTAGATCTGGCCCCCAAGCCATATTTTGCCCACCCCTGACATAAGAGGAAAGAGGTAAGAAAATGACAAAGAAAACCAGAGCACACCTGGTGACAAGAAGTAGTAATCTGCCTGTGTTAGGGACCAATGCCCAGACATGCGTCTCAGGGCTGCTCTGCCTGCTCTTCCCAAGGCAACAAGGAAATCATTTTTAAAGCATCTCCAAGTGCTCAGATTCTTCTGGCTCCAGCTGCTTGGAGGAGGGGAACTCTGCTCACAAACCACATACTTGAACTGTAAGAAAATATTAACCCCTTTGCTTGTAAGTATTTGAACCTATTTCCATCTGCTTTGGTTCAAAACAGCTGTAGAGAGCAGCACAGTAAACAGCTGCTGAAATTGTCATCTCCCTTCTTCTCAGTTCAAGCCAAGGAGGTCAAACTCAGTTTTTCATATCATTAAAAGAGAAGAAAAACTGATGTGAATCAGCCACTGCCACCTCCATTACTTAGAAGGATAAATTGGGACTGTAGCATAACTCTATCTGTCATGAAGAAAAAGATGAACTTCCCAGACTTCTGCCATGCTGTTCAAATAAAGCACAAAGCCATCCTTGTTGCATTAGGGCTGAAAATGAGGCTCCAGCAAGACCAAAAAAACTTGCCCACTGCAATCACTACGTGCTACCAAAGGGCCTTGCTAGCTTCCCTCAACCGCACAGATCACCAGACCACTTCAAAATGCAATTTCGGTCAAAAGTCTCTAATGCATTATTGCTGAATTCGGGGATGTTGGATTTCCTGCGGCTCACAGTGAAAAACATCTTCCAGCAGACATCAGCATGACAGGCAGCAGCGTGGAAGGAGGCTTCCCATCCTTGACAAGCTGAAGTGAGTAACAGAACCTAGAGATGGAGAAAGGCCTATCAGGTTTCTAGTGCATTGCTGGGGCCCATGCAGCATGGCTCCCTATTGTAACCTACTAGTGCTCTGTTCAATTCAGTTTTAAATGTTCTGAACGATCGGGCTTCTCCCACCTTACCAGTAACACAGGCCAGAGCCTTGCAGCACTCACTGGCAGGACGATCTCACTGATATTTAGACTATTTTACCCCCCTCCTTGGGCATGACTAAGGCATATCAGAGTTAACTCAGGCGCTGAGCAGTCGGGTTATCTTAGCCCAGGTGTGAGCAGCCACACTGAGAAGACATCACTGAAATACCGAGTTCTCACTGGAGCTGCACTCCCCAGCCTATGTCACTGGAGTTCTAGGGGCACATCCCATGGCTCTTATGGCTCTTCATCATGCAGGAAGCTGAGCTGCATAATAATTATCTCCCAATGAATTATGGGAGAATTTATCTACATCCTTAACATGCAGGGCTGGAGGGATTGTGGGAAGGCACGACAGCAATGATGAAGTAGGCTGGAGCCCACGAAAGCATGTGGCCGAAGAAATCTTGTTTCATTAGCAATGATTTACCCTGCACCCTCACTGCAAAATGAACAGGTTAAAAGAGCAACGATACTGCATCACATAAATGATCGATCTAACTCAATATTCTGTCCTCTGACAGTGGCCAGTGCCAGGTGCTTCAAAGGGAACAGGGCAGTTTCAAGTGATCCACCCCATCATTAAGTCCCATCTTTTTGCACTCAAGCATTCTTTTAAACAAGTTCCCATGCAGTTTGCAGGCATTACACTCCTGAACTGTTCCTTTCTATTTCCATTTAACTAACCTTCTCATTTTCATATGGTTTCCTTTTAGGAAAAGAAACAATAGGATGATGGGTTTCTGTGATATTTTGCCCCCCCCCGTGTTGAATTTAATTGTATTATGATCATTATTAGTGAGCAAATCAGTTCTATCTACCTCTTGGACCAGAGCCTGGGCTCCACTTGGGACTAAATCAAGAACTGCCTTTCCCTTGTGAATTCCAGAAGATTACCAGGGCCACTTAAAGTTACATCCTTTATTTTTAAAAGAGAGCCCCAGAGAAGGCATCTGGCCTGGACTGAAAGCACCAGTAAACACAGGTGTAAAGGCTGTGTGTGAGGACAGGAGGGAGGATGGGGCCAACACAAGATGACATCCTCTTTGTTATTCAGCCTGGTAAGCAAACCACATTGGCTTACATCCCTCATGCATGTGCTGAAAAAAAAGTGGAAAAGGCAGACTGAGTATGAGGAAAATCCCCCAGGCAGTGATGTGTTTTAGGCTCTGGAACTGTCTCCTGAGAGACTCACCACTTGAGAAATTTAAATCCCGGTTGGATGAGGCACTAGAACAGGGGTCTCAAACACGCAGCTCGTGGGCCATATGCGGCCTCTAAAGCTACTTCCTGCGACACAATCATTACCGATATTTGCAATATCATTGTATGGAAAGGTTTCAGTGGTGTGGCCCTTGGACTACCATACTAACCCTCATGTGGCCCTCTACTAGTACTCATGCAGCCCTTGTGGTGACTTGAGTTTGAGACCTCAGCACTAGAAAATGTGCTGTAGGAGCTGTCCTGCTGGGGAAGGAGGATTGAATGTATTCCGATGGACCCCCATGTCTAGAGCTCATGAAAGCTACAGAGATGAGGGCGTTCCAAAGCACTGCTGCATGGTATCAGTTATTTTCACTTGCTTTGACAGTTGTCAAATCAACATTTAATCATTTACTCACTTGCTGGGTAAGCCATACCTGTCATATCCTACCCATTTGCCATGCTAAGCAAGGACACAGGGCTGGGAATTTGGAGACCTTTGCTATTGAATCACTGGGTAACCCTGGAGCCCAACATCCACAAACCTGGACAAGTCTCTTCCCCATTCTCCTTCATAATGTGTCCCTCTGAACACCTGGGAAAATGACACCAACCTTGATCTGCCTTAGTAGTGTGCTTACGCTACTCAATAAGCGTGAAGTATTCTCACTGTCGTATAACAGGGCTCCTGTTAGGAAGAATTCAGACAGCAGACACTGCAACCCAATGGTTAAAGTATAAATTTGGCAGGCCCCAGAACCCTCCTAATCTCCAGGCCCCAACCCAGGTAGGCATTTGTAGCCACTTCTCAGTACCATACGCATCAGTTATCGCTCCATGAAAAATACTGGCCCTGATCCTGGCAACATGCCGCTCCCTCAACCCCTCTGCACCTCCCTGACCTCAATGCCAGCCTCACACACTGCCCCCTCCACCTATCCTGGCCTCACATGCTGTCCCCTCCATGCCCCTACCCCTCATCCTGGTCTCACACACTGCCTCCTCTGCCCCCCAAACCCCATCCTGGCCTCACACACTGCCTCTCCAACCCCCCACCCCGATCCTGGCCTCACACACTGCCCCCTGTGCCCCTTGGTCCTGGCATGAATGCAAGAGGACTGGACTCAGGGACCTCTCATGGTCCCTGGTCAGACCACTCCCGCCTTGAACACGCATCTGAACATGCTCAGGGCGGGAGATTTGGCAATTCCCCCAGCCTGGCCGCAGCTCCCGGGCCAGAGCAGTGGGGAATGTGCTTTCCACCTGATTTTTCTATTTTTCAAGGTCCTGGAAGTCTGGTCTGTGAAATTTGTGGGCTCTGGCTTACTGTAACCTGTGCCCTACCCCATCAGCCCCATTGCAGATTAGCCAAGGAAACTGTTGCAGGAATTTTAACAAAATGTCATTCTCCATCATGGGCAGGGAGAGCAGGGTGGCTGGGAGAGGCAGCTGTGATAAGCTGATCTTGATCACAGCTCAGGTCTGTTACTGATAATGTCAGAGCACACCAGAGAGCTGCAAGCCCTGAGGAAGCCCCTGGCTGCTCTCTGGTGCCAGGCAGAGCAGTGATGAGGCTGAACGTGCTAGAGCTGAGGAAAGAAATGCGTGCTGCTGATTGATAAGCAGCTCTTTATTCTGCACTTGTGTCTTCTTGCCAATCATGTCTTGGTTTTGGAGTTTTCTTTTTTCCTCCTTAAACACGGGTGTGAAGGACAGCCCGCAGTAGCCTTCTGAGATCCCTATCTATTCAAATACAATCAGGCTGCTTAGGAAAAATCATTAGCTGTAATGATAGCATTTAAAAGTGGCATTTAAAAAGCACATTGTGCAGAAGTAGGGAAGGCAGATCCTGATAAGGGCATCAGCCTGGCAGATATACTAGGGCGGGCTAGGCTCTAATGTGTGGAGGAGTCCTTGTAGAAAGCTTGCTAGCTCCAACACAGTTTAACTCTCTGAAACCCTCAGCCTGCAACAATCAGGGGGGAGAGGCTGTGCTGGTCAGTGAGATATCATGGGGAGGGGCTCTGAATAGCACCTTAGGGCCTCTGCATATATTGAACGAGTGCAGCCCTGCTGATGAATTCTTGGACACAGCCACAAGAGCACAAAGACCAGAAGAGTCTGTCCTTTTACCTGGAGATGAAGAAAAATGTGCAAGAGTCAGAGGACTCAGCAGACTAGGGCCACTGTATTTACTTAAGATGGAGTTGTCACAATGCTGGTCTTTAGAGCAAGTTCTCCGTTGGAGGGGGGAGGTCTAAGGTAAAAGACTGGGAGATGAAGGATCCAGTTCCACGGTGGGGTGGGGAGGGGAGCAGAAGCTACCTTGGGGAGGAATTTGGGGTGGAGTTGCAAGGGGACTTTGTCCATGTGGAACATGTTGAAGTGAGGGTCTGCCCTTGTGGCTGCTAGTTCACTCACTTGTCAAGCTGAGATGACTGCCACAAAGAAGATAGCCTCCATAGTTAGATAGGTTAGTGGGCAAGGGCCCATACTGCAGCTTGGTCAGAGCTGAGAGGACCAGGCTGAGGTGACAGCCATGAGGAAGATAACATATCTTCATAGACAGACAGATTAATGGGCAAGTCTCAAACAGTGGCTTGGGCACAGCTGAAAGGACCAGGCAGAGGTCCCAGAAGGGAGAGCGTTCCCTGCAGGAGGGAAGTGCTCAGGAAGCCACCTAGGAATCTTGCAGAAGTTGGAAGTGTAAACACAGAAGTCACATCAACTGGTGGAAGGCAGGCACTGATGGCTGACAGATGTACCTCTATGGATGGGTGGGTGAGGCCAGACCGCCGAAGGGGGAGGAAATAACACAGGACAGCGAGTATTGTATGCTTGATGTATCATGATGATTACTGGAGATTCATGTCATGACCCATTTCCATTTGGCTTGGTAGCAGGCTCTAGTTGTGGAGCTTCAACTACGTGTGAGTACGTCCTGTACAGGAGTGAAGCACAATTGTCAATTTGGGAGCCCCATCGAAATACAAGGCTGTGAGATGGAGCGGTTGTTGGGGGGATGTTGGATCTGTCGTCATTGCTGAGTAAGCAGGTTTGCAGGGGAGGGAAGGGAGATTGTGGGTGGAACAAAAGGTGTAACAGCTCTGTAAACCACTGCTGGCATGGTCAAGATGCAGCTATGAGACTGAATATTGCTCTGTCCTGTTTCATTTTGTGCAGTCTTTGAGGAATGAGTGAGATGCGTGGGAAGACATAACAGAAGCCTGGTATCCATGGGAGGAAAAAGACAGCTCCTTGTGACCCCAGTCCTAGATCCTCTGAAAGATAAAAGTGAGAGTTTGTGGTTTGACTGCCTGTACAATGGCATGCCACAGATACCAGTTCCACAGTGCTTCCCAGCAAAGGGATAGTGACCTGGTTCCTCCCTGTGACGATGTGTATGTGTTTGTCCAGAAGGACTGGCCGCAATGCGCAACAAATACATTGGATTGCTCTTAATTCCAGGAGGTTGATATGCACTTGCTTCCCTGGAGACCACAGTCCCTGAACCATGTGGTTTTGTACACAGGCGCCCCAGCCAGCAAGCAAGGTGTCCATTGTAAGGGTGCTATCTGAGGTGGGTTAGTGGAAGACCCTTGGTTGTGTGGCAGAAGGGAGACTTGTTTGTCGAGGTGATCCCTTTGTGTTGTTCATGGTCATCCAGTGTTGAAATATGGAGTTGGGCATGTGATGTGACTGATGTGGACATGTCCGAGGAATGAAAGGCAGTAGTTGATGTGTGTATGTGGGCTTGATGTAGCTGTGATGTCCTCTCTGTGAAGGTGGTTAACTGATCTTCTGGTAGAAAAGCTCATGCTGCTGGACAGTTCAGTCTGGCTCGGATGAAGATGAGCTCCCCAATGAGCATGTGGGTGGATCTGTCTTCACAGATACCTATTCCAAGTCCATCCAAAAGTGTCCACAAAGCCTGAATGACAACAAGTCCTCACAGGATGAAGCTACTAGAGACCAGTCATTCTGACATGGGGTAAAGAATGGCCCCGGCAGCGCATGTACGCCATAACTATCACAAAGAGCTCTGTGAACACATGGGGCATGGTAAATATCCCAAAGGGAAGAATGTGAAATTGGTAGTGGGAATGTCCCATCTTCAAGCAAAAGAAACTTGTGGTGGGCACCATGGATGGCAACATGAAAGTATGCATCCTTCATATTTAAAGCTGAGAACTAGGCCTGCAGGTTGGAAGAAAAGGATGATCTGGTTAGTTTAACTATAAGCCAACACGATTTGCAAATGGATTTGTTTAAAATTCTGAGGTCCAATATGAGGCAAAGACTCCCTCCTTTTTTTCAGTATAAGGAAATAGGGGAAAGAGAATCCATGGTCTCAGGATGGAGGTGGAACGTGTTCTATGCCTCCGTTTGGTAACAGTGAAGTTTTCTTTCATAGAGCTGGAATTTGGAAGAGGTTCATAAAGTTGTCTTCAAGTGGATCACAGAGCAGGAAGTTATGAATTCTATCAGCTCAACCTCAGCATATAATGTCTAGTAACCATTGGTTGGTGGTAATCTTGCTCCAGCTGTTGAAGAGAGAAGCAAGACTTCTACCAAATCTGTGGCAGGAGGGGGTGACAGCAGTTTGGTGACAGGTTCACAGTTCTCTGACCAAGAGTCAAAAGGATTGTCTCAGGCACTGTTGAAAGGAAGGAGTAGCAGAGGTAACAATGTCAATGATGTTGACAGTGGTGGATTTGTTCAAGCTCTTGCACAGAGTGTAAGGACTGTAGGGTTGGTAGGCAGATCTATATTTGTACCAAATTCTGTAAGCTTGGTCTGCTGGAATCATGTGGGGTCTACAGTGAACTGGCTGAAAAGACTGAAGAGTTGCTCTGGAGTCTTTCAGTGAATTCAGGCTTTCATCTGTTTTATCATTGAATAAGTTCTGGTTATTAACAGGTGGTCTTCTGGAGTGGATTGCACCTCTTTTAGAATACCAAAAATTTCTGTCCACAAGTCTTATCTGAGCACCACCCTGAAGCATACTGCCTTGTTTGCTGCATCCACTGCTGCTTGAACATCCCAGATACTAGTTTGCCTTCTTCAATGAGCGCCTGAAATTCTGACCCCCCCCCCCACCGATGGGACACTTGAAATTCCTCCAGTTTTGAGTATGACTTAAAGTCATACTTTTCCAATAGGGCCCACTAGCTAGTGGAATTGAGGTCCAGCAAATGAATACACTTTGCAGTCAATTAAGTCTAGTTGCTTTGCAGCACAATCTGGTGGCATGGAATGAGGTTGTTTCTGTCTGGCCTGTGGGATGGCTGCTTGTACCACCAATGAGTTAAGTGTTGAGGGAATGAAAAGGAAGTCTTTATTTTTTGTGGGAGCAAAATAATCTCTCTCTGCTCAGGTAGATGGTGGGGTAAGAGACATTATTGGTAATGCCATCTGAGAACCACCCATTGGTAGTAGGATGTTGAGAAATTCATTCTGCACATCCTTGATTATTTCCACTGGTAAATTGAGTGCTGAAGCTGTGCATGATTTTGGCCATGGTCATCTGACAGGAATAGCAATGGTAGAGTTAGTGCCTCATCTGGTGGTGATGATGTAATGGGCTGAGCAGTGGCTCCATTTACCTCAGTGGTGCCATCAGTACTGTCAGTCCCCCAGCCTCAAAATGCTCATAGACAGATGGTGTCGTGTACGCCAAAGGAGAATATTTGTATTATGGATCTCACCCATCCCAATAAAGCCACTAGCCTATTCTTGTTGGTGGGCTTCCAGGTACCAGAACCACAGCTCTTATGAGAGTACCTGTGCATATTATTGTGGGTTAAGGATGTGCTCTGAAGAGAAATGCGTTTCTGTTTCTGAGGACCAATCATACTCTGTGCGTTCTGATACGGGAAGTGCCCTTGGAATATGTTGGCCAGGTGGTGCCATCAGAGCGGCCGAACGGGCAGTGCCCTTGAAGCTGCAAGGTGCCATACTCATTCAGGTGATTGCGCTGTGGATGAATGGTACAATACCAGCAGCTCATTAGCTGGAGAAGATGCCTGGTCTCACATCCTGATGCAAGGTACCCCCCAGAGACAGCAGAGGTTCAGCTATGGAGGTTAAGGGTGAGAAGTGGCCTGATGCGCATGGCACCTGCAGCTGGTACTGTGGTAGCTGTATCAGTTCTAGCAGAGTGAGTGGTTGAGGGGGGGTCTGGAAGTTCTCCAATAGTGGTTGGAGTTGTTGACTTGTTCATTTAGACTTTTTGTCCATCATAGCCTGTTTAGGAAGCCACCACGTCAGAACATGACTTCTTGTCTGCCTGATCTCAGCTTTTGGAGAGAATGAGATGTTTGGAAGTGGTCCCTGGTGGGGATCTGCCTTTATACCCATGACTGTGCTTCTGGTGAGAACAATGTGATTTGCTTGGCAGAGTTGGTACTGCTGGTGCCATGACTGGGGAGCTGGTCACTGCCGGTGCTATTGATATTTCCAGCAGGTTCCATGGTGACACATTTGGGTGTGCCTGTGAATGCAGACACAGGCAGCGGCCACAGGGCCCTTGGGCCTCTCCCCGCAGTAGGCCTCTCCCTCTCTAGCAGACCAGCGCAGGGGGTATGGGGAGGCCAGGGCCAGAGCTTGGCTGCAGCGTGGCCAAATGCATTGTGCAGTGCGGGTTCTAGTGCAGCCCGAAGGCCATGCCAGGGGCCGTGCTGTGTATTGCACAAGTCAGTCTGCCCTGCCACCCCAGGGGCAGATGGGCCAACCCAGGAGTAGGATGGAAGTTCAGAGCCCGGCCCCTGGGCTGGCCCACTCCGCCTTTTAGGGACGGGGGAGAGGGACCAGCTAGCCCAGAGGCAGGCCAGGAGTGGAGTGCAGAGATGGCCTCTCAGACAGCCCGCCCCGCTCCCCAGTGCCGGCAGGGCGGAGGGATCCCACATCATGATGGAGGCCTGGGCACGAGCCCCGTTGTCCTGTGCGGTAATCTGGACCTGCATGGATGCACTGCTTCCTCCATCAGATAGTTCTTAAGACAAAGTTCTCTTGCTTCACACAATCTCAAAGATAGAGCAACGTGTAGCGATGCTTGGCTCAAGACAGCAGAGCCAACACTGGTGCTCATTGCTTATGGAGAATGACCTGCAAGCCTCTGATGTAGTGCTTGAATCCTACTTGTTTGGGCATAATCCCCCATTCAGGGTAAACTGCCCCAGAGAGGAGAAAAAACTGGAAAAAAACTTCTCTTAATACACTAACTATGACTAAAAACTAAGAAGTCTTCACTATGCTTTTGTTGGTTTCTATGCAGCTCAACAAGCAGAGAAGAGGAGCCACATGGTGGTAAGAGGAAACTGGAGAGGCGTCAACCCCACAGCCGCAGGACACGCTGGATGTACCACGAGAAAGATGCAAGTCATGCATGCGGATTGCTGTGTACTGCTTTCAATGGTTCCGCCTCAAGTGCATGGTGTGCATGTGTATCCATATCTGGAATCCACACATAGACCAGCACTCAAAGATGAAAACAACAAAATCGTGCCTTCTGCTCCATTCTAACAGAAATGCTCTCACTAGGAGCAAATAAAAAACAGCTGTTCCCTGTGATTTAAATATGGCAACACAAAGAGGAGAGAATGAATTCTAACTCTAAGCTAAGGATAACCTGCAGAAACAGCTCCAGCATGTGAAATAGATATGTGACACAAACCCACCCACTCCACTACAGCATTAAAACTTGCCCTAGACACTAACGCTTGCTACACTTTGGCCTTTACAGACCAGGGAGCCGAATCATGTCATTATCACTAATGAAAACTGAATCAAGGACCTGAGAAAAAGCTTTGTGTAAAATGGTATGGGAACAAATCCGATTGGTGCCTGAACTCTGGTCTCCAGTTGATTCTCCAGAAAACAGTTCTTATCAAGAGAGCGCTGCCCAGAGGAGTTTTACAGCCCAGCTACCAGGGGATCCTTCTAGAAATGTTAGTGGGGTTGTAATAACCCTTCCCAGTCCATCAGAGCATGGACTTTCCCAAAGGATATGTGAGAGTGCAGATACTTCAACACCACACGGATAGCTCCTCAGGTCAGGGAGAACACTCTTCCTTCTGCTTCCTCTCCTGCCACCCCTGGAACACTAGCTGTGGATTTGTGTGTGTTGGCAAGGTGGAGTGAGGACAGAAGGATGTGGACAATTAATCTGATCTGAGAAGGAGACAAGAGTTTGTTGTTGAAGTAAATTGCCCCAAAGAATCTGAGCTCACCAAGGAACATTGTGACAGTCTCAAACTCCAAACACTTTTGAAAAATCTTGCATTAGTTAATAACTGCAAGAAGCCTTTCTAGTATTCTTTGGCTTATTCAGTATAATACGCTTTGTACTTCACTACAAAGTCAACTTCCAGCTATTACCCGCAAAACACACCCAGCCCACACTAGCCATTACTGGTGCCAATTTTACAAACAAGATACAAAAATATTTTCCTTGTTCGTGCTCATTACGTTCATTACCTCCCAGGCCCCGATGACTGGCATGTTAGAGACCTGCTTGGGATGCCAGAGCTGCTGAGGAATCAGTCTGATAGATACCAGAGAGACAGCTGGACCTCGGAAACTGAAGTGAACTCAGGCAAACAGTGGAAAAACATACAGTGACTCTTTGGTCTCCTGTTACGTTACTCTTGGACATCTGGGACACGTGAGCCCAGCTACTGGAAAGAATGCCAGAAATCTCAGGGGTTCAGTATCTGCAGCACACTATACTCTTGGTTAAAGAGGAGGAAAACCTACCTGTGTGGTTCTAAAGGGTCAGAGTCAACCTGAAATCGAGTCAGTCTAAATGCAATGTGCAAGGAGTAACCAATGTTTCCACTAGACCCCCCCACCCCCAAACATCTGTGGGATCGCCATCACAGTCTACATTTTAAAATCTCTTTATTTCCCCCTTTCTGAGAGTGAAAACCCCAGAGAAGGAGGAACAGCAAGAACAGCCATACACAAAGTGCCATCAAAAGTACAGAGACACATCTTTCCCTGTACTCTCCCTCACACATAGAAATCTCTGATATTACAGAAGGGTGCTAATAAAGGCAAGAGGAAGAAAGGGAGGTGCTAAAATTAATGGCTCCTTACCTTCTGGAGCTGCCTGTCTACCTGCCATGTCACATAACATTTCCATGAAACTGCTACATCCTCCTCCACACACGTAACATGGCAGGAAAGAGGCAAAGGACTGCCTGAAATAGTGATTTAGCTCAATTCGAGCAATACAAAAAACTAACATCTTGCTTCATACTTTGAAAACAGAGGGAAAGGCATCATTTCCTCAGACTTCGAGCAGCTGTCATTCCAAATCTCCCATCGCCTGTCTGCCTAACACGCCAATCCCTTTGCTGGTCCCATGTCTCTCTGAACAGCGCTTGGAGGCTGGACCATCAGCCAGGGCATCACCTGAGAAGCAGAGAGGTGACACCTAGAGCTAAGAACATTGGCTAATGAGTAAACACTTCTCTCCGTTACTGAGTAATTACAGCAGTCATGGACAGAAAGGGCATGGCTGGTAGTAGCAGAACCAAAACAAAAGACTAGTCACAGAAATAAATTTTATTTTGGCTCAATGAGGACAGCTTAGAAGGAATTTCTTATCTTACTCTCCCTGTTGATCACGCACTGACTCCCGCAAATGGGTCTGTCATTCGTCTAGGTCTGTCCTCCATAAAACACTGGGCTAAAACTTGGAACTCCCAACCTACTTCACACACCAAACCTGTCAACAGAGAATGACACCATAGTTAAAAAGATCAGTGGTCATCCAGTGGTCCTTCAGATGGGTGGGCTTTCCTTTCAAACCAGGCTAATGGATTCCAGGGAAGCAGCAAACTTACCTTAATGAGAAACAAGAGTGCAGCTCAGGATAGAGTGTGGCAGAACAGTCACATCTAAGTGGCCATAACCTCTCCTTTACAGAAGTGTTTTCATCTAAGCTGTTGGTATCTTTAGAAATTCAGTGACCTCTGCTTTAAACAAAAGGTGTTCAGCTAGTAGCAATCCTCTGGGGGAAGGCAGAAAGGGGCACATGGCTTCTGTTTGCACTCACAGAGATGTCTTCTTTGACATTCAAACAGGACACACACATTTTCAATAATGTCAAGCACATTCTTTAAATACCTTGTCAGGATTTGAAAGGAAGGAATTTATGTTTTATGAGATGGATGATTCTTGTTACAGAGATATGTTCTGTTCCTGAGGAGGAGGATGGAACTTCCACACGGTTCTGATGCTGAGTCATTAATGTCATCAGACAGCAAGAGAAACATGGGACAGCTGTGCACGAAAAGGCCCAAGAAAAGCGATGTATTGGGGATACAGTGCTGGAGGCTTGGTGCACTCAGCTAGTTAGCATTCAATCTGTCCTTTCATTTTAGGATTTGGAATAGGAACAGAGATGAAGAAATAGTTTAAGGAGCTTGTAACATCACAGCTTTCTTATCTTGAGAGCACTCCAACGGTAGGAATGACACATGCAGCAGCACGCTCATTTTTTAATAAATAAACAAATAGCTTCAGTCTTTTTCACTGACCCAGATTTGCTACACAGGCAACTTGATGCAAATATACATGAAACAGCAATTCACATTTGCTCTAAAATCACTTAACAGGAGCTGAAAACATTAATCCACAGCAACAGAACCAGTTCCAGAGTCAAATTATTAGCTGCCAGCAGTGATTCAGTGGAGGGTTGAGAGAAGAGGAGCAGCATTGGACAAATGAGGCTGTATCAATTTGGAGGGGTAATAATTCTATCAAGAAATGCAGGGGTCAGTCAACAATGGTAACAAAAGTCACAAGAGAACTAAAGGGTCTTTCCGCACAGATTAACATACTAAAGTTAAATGAAAGGGACGATGTGAGGGTTAGGCTAGGAAATAACACTCCAATCGGAAAGTCATTACTGGAGCACACAGGCTGTGAAAAATGAGCCCAAGTGAGCGCATGCTGAGCTGTCAAACTGTACGTGGGTTTAACTAATGAAGGCTTAGAGCAGCCAGATCTGTTTCTGATTCAGCTGCTCAAAACAAATCTTAATGCTACAATGCCATGTCAACTGCTCAGGCTGCACAGGGATGGGGCAGGCTCTTCAGGTCTCCTATATGTGTGGCTGATTCCTCACTCCCCACTGCAGCCCAGGCCTGGCAAACACATGGTACTCAAATGAAGGGCTGCTTAGCCCCCCAGCCAGATTTGCCTGAACTGTCGAGAATTTGTCTTTGTCTGATTAGATTTTCATGCCTGTCGGCAGCAAAGTAAAAAGGGTTTGACTGTTCTCTTGTGAAAATGTTACAGCCTTATACTTACACCAAAGCGACTGATCTAAAACTCCCTGTGCACAGGCAACCAGAAGGTGACTGCTGTACAATGCTTTATGGCAGCTCAGAGAGTTCTTGAAGTCGCAGGGGAAGTTGCCCCCTTGGGGACGCATAGGAGGAGCATTTCCAGTTTGCAAACTTTCAGTTGAATAACCCCTTTCAAAAGAGTGTAAAATCGCAATGGGTGATTCTACAAGGAGGCACGCTAAAATAAACTAAAACCAACACATTAGTGGGAGAGTGCAAATGAGCAAGAGCACTGGCAGAGTTAGGGCTGAGAAAAAAGCTGGAGATGAGAAACACTGGTGGAGAAGGAACAGGGCAGACAGGAAATGAAGTGACGAGACACATTTCAGCATTCTTACCTCTGATTGGTGTACCACCTGGTGAGGTAATTTGAATGCAAATAAGATTAGAGAGAAGCGTTAGTACAAAGAGGAACGGAAGAAAATTATAACCGAAAAGCAGAAAGTTTTTAAAGCTAGAATTTGTATTAGCGACAGGAATAAATAAAAAGAAACTGATGTGCAGTAAGTCAGAGTGACACTCACAGGTTAGTAATGCACAGGGTTTCCAGGACTGCGGCAGCCAGCCTTGCCCTTGCCATTCAATGCCTACCCTCCCGAACAGGGGGCCTGTCCCCACCATGCTGCCGAGAAAGTGCTAGTGACTGGCCTGCCTGCTTGCATTCATTCCTATTATTCAGGCAACTCAGTGCAAGAGACATTGGCAGGATGGGGCGGTGCCCGTTCATTCTGCAGCAGAGGCGGAGTGGTGTGCGAGTGAGTGCACTAGCTAGGCTGGGTGCTAAGCACATGGCTGCTGGTGTGGGGAACACTCTTGCTTTCAGGTTAGAGTGACCAGTGCGGAAAAAAGCTGCTGATTTTGAGAAGGGAAATTAAGAGGAGAAGAGAGCAAACTCATGCTCCACGAGAGCACATTTGCCCAAAACCCCGGATTAGGATCCCTCTGGCAAGGAGACGTATGTCATGCAGAACTAACTCTTTATAGAAAATAGTTTCCAATGAAAGAACAAAGGATTTCTACTAACCCCAGACATGAACCAATGACACGGTGGCTAGGCCTCCCTTGTTTCCCCCAATTTGGTCAGGAGCTAGGGGGAAAGAATCCGTGCCCTGTTTAAAGAAGTTGCAGATCATCTTTACATGCTGTAACACAGTGTATCGGCTAAGGAGGGCTTCTAGGTAGCAAGGTCCACTTAACTGAATGCTATGGTCAGCAAAGGTTTGTTTGTCATTGGATTTAAGGTTAGCATGTAGAGCATCAAAACAGTTATCGCCCTGAGTTCTCTATGTGGTCCATGAACAACAGATGGAGTCGGTGTGTGGCAATACAGGCAGTGAACACCTCCAACACCCAGTTTTGTCCCCTTGTTCGTATTTTGCACATACGAAGGCTGTTAGTAGAAGGGAGAGAATCATGCATGTCTAATCTGTAGGCAGTTCATGGTAGGTGTTTGGCTTTAAGCAGATTTGTAAGATCTGAATACCAAGCACTTACCAAAGAAAACTAAGGAATTTAAACAGACGGAAAAACAGGGTCAAACAGGGCAAAGTGTGTAAAGTCATGTTCAGCATACTGATTAATAAATACCAGTACGTATATATGAGTGCTATGTATCCCAGATTTACCGCTCCCCATTCCATTATCCACAACAATGCTCACCCAATGGGAAACAAAGAAAGATACACTCAAAGAGTTTCTGTAAATACAAAGGCGGCAGATTTTAAGCACATTTAACTTGCCTCTTAAAAAGTAATTAAAATCTTTACACTTCTTATCTCTCTCCTCCTCCTCCTCCTCACTACCCTTCCTTTAGGCAGAAGCTTTCTTTTAATCAGGAATAGCAATTGTGATGCTCATTTTAGCCAAGATGACTTTACCTTTGTGGGTGTTATATTTTCTAAGGATTTTGTCCCCAGATGGATGAAGCATCAGGGAAGATCTTGGAGTTGCTGAAGTTGTGGGTAATCCCTTCTTTACTGCAGTAAGTCTGCTGTCTGTCTGCCTATCATGGTGACTACTGCTACCCCTGCCGGAACTGTGATAGCCAGATAGGCTTGCACAGCACTGATGCTGCAGAAATAGGGAGCAGGTGGCCATTTCTCTGTACCCATCTAGAAGGTTTGGCAAGACTGCTCAGTTTTCTCCACTTATTCCACCCCTGGGTAAAAAACAGAGGGTCACTCCAAAGGCAGTTATTGGCACAGAGGGTCACTCCAAAGGCAGGTACTGAAATGACAAAGAGAACACATCGCTGGAGCAGAACCCTGGAATTCCTTCCATGCCCTTCACCAGCTGAAGTGGGGCCTACAGTTTTGTGCTAACAGCAAGGAGATTTGAAACCAACTGTTAAAGCTACCCACCTTTTCCTGACATGCGATCATCGACACAGAGCTACAGGGCCAAATGCACAGTGGAAATGGATTCCCTGAAACTTAATGTGACGGGCTCATTTTCTTTTTGCACAGAGGCTCAATCCTCATGGCCTTGACATGCAACACAGGGACTACATGGTGTTGCAGAACAATATTTATTCAGGGGCTGAGTCACCCTTACAGGCTTGGGACATTTTCACTCTCCACACAGAGGAACATGGATGGGGGATGTTTGTGGAAAACACAGTACGTGAGGAGTGCCTGCAAAAAGTTCTATGGGATCCTCCATGCAATAAGTCTTCCAAATCACAGGTGAAGGCAGACGCCCCTCGCACTCCACAGCAGAGCATGCAGCATGACGAACACTCCGAACAACTGAGCGGCAGTGCCTGGACAGATAAGTTGCAGAGCCAGGCTACGTCCTGCACTTGCCACATTGTCTTATGACTAAGCGCATCCCAGAAACAAGCTTCTACCCTTATCCTGTGAGTGCTCACCCCTTTGTCCCATGTAACTGGCACTAGACTGGCTGCCTTATTCACTGCAGTGACATCAGAGATTCAGCGGACATAGAGCCCAGACCCTCCACCACCATAGGTGGTGTGCTAGAAAGCCCCTGAAAGGACAGGATGTGGAGGAAGCTGGCACTCCATCAGCTGGTGGGGCACCCTTCTCCAGACAAGTGCAGACTTCGGTCTCCGAGGCCCGGTCTCATATAACACTCCACTGGCACAGGCGCCACAAACAGCAGTGTCGATGGAACTTCAGCCATTTTCTGGATGGGGCTACAGTAGAAACACCAATGCCGCTTGACACTACCACTTCCCGGTAGTGGAGAAAGAAAGGGCTGAGCTTTGTTGACAAACCTGCCCAGGGCCCTCCACAGACACACAGCTCACTTTAATTAAGAAACTCTCCAAACAACCAGAAAGGAAAACCCCTGACTCCAGTCTGTGAGTAAAGCAGGCTGCAGGTAGCAGGGGTTAGGAACAACCTACCCAAAGGAGCATGGTTCAGCTCAGATCAGCCAGTTTCTAACAAAGCCTAGCTTAGACAAGTCATTTTTAGGGGGTGTGAGAACAGGAGAGATTTCTTACCCTGCACAGTAACTCTGGTCCTTCAGAGCTTTACCCGTGTGGACCCCATTAGTGCTGTGCACTCATACCTCAAGCACTGGGAGTCACATGGGCAAATATTTGAAGAACGACAAATTCTCACTCTACTGTTCCTCTCTCTAAACCTTTGTATGTTGTCTGCTGGCAGTGGTACCTCGATCATATGACCAGCCCCCTTCTGAGAGAGTGCACCCTCTTCATATGTTGAAGTGTGGCCTTTTGGACAGTGAAAAAACAACAAGGAGTTGTGTGGCACTTCCTTGTACAGCTCTTCTTTTCAGAAGGATGCCAAGCTGATTTCCAGACTTACAACGAGAATGGAAGAGAACATGCTTGCCGTCAACTCAGAGCATGCAGCTACCCTGGGATAATCCAGTTAAGTAGCTGCATAATCGGCTACTACGGAGGGAGGCACCTGACTGGCACTGAGTGACTGGGGGCTTTCTGCAGAGCCATGTTTTACAGCTTGAACATCAGACCAGCTGCCAAAGGTATAAACACCACAAATTAAAATACACCATCAAAATTTAGTCCTGCATCAATGCAGGGGACCAGACTAGATGACCTACTGAGTCTGGTCCTACAGCTGTGATTCTCTGCTAGCATTCAGGACAAGTGGAACAGCTGGTTCCAAGACTGGTTTTTACATTTTATGAAGCAATGTTCTGAAGAGCAAGGCAGAAAGGCTTCCTGATTGAATCCTGAACCATGTACTGGAAGCAGTTATGAGGCTGAAAGTATGAATTCCATAAACTTTCTAAGAGAGAGCAGTACTGAATTAAAGGTTCTCTGCTCGAGACCCTACAATTAGAAGTGCACTCCAGAGTAGAGCCCTGCATGGATGCAAAAATGTGAATCCCCATCTGCTCAGTGACAGTATCTGTCAGGTCCACAATAAACAAGCTATGTTTTGTCTATCTCCGTCACCACATCCGCAACTGAGCTTGTGCTCACAGTCAATATTTTAGTCTTTGATTGGCTCATTCCCAACACGGGTCCTGTCCACTTCTTCCTTTTCTTGTTTGCGGTCTGCACGCTGTGCAGTCAAACAGATTTCCTTGGCCATCAGTGAAATCTCTGATTGACAACATGGCTTGTGAACTGAAAACAAGAAAAGGAAGAAGTGAGCACAGAAGTCCTGGGGAATGAGCCAATCAAAGGCCAGCATGCTGGCTGACTGACTGTGAGCGGTGACTCTCCAAGCCCCAGCCTGTTGTGACTGAGAATCTGATTGGCTGGCAGACCACAATCAGAGTTGCACTAGGATTGGTTGGAGTTTTTCCTTGTTCCCCTGTGCGCTGCTGACACAGATCAGAGCAGCAGCTACAGCGAAGGATTGCACCCTGGGCAGATAAAAAATAGAATCTGCATCTGCCAGTCAATCTGCAGCAGCAGGTCTGTGGTTATGTGGATCTGCAGCAGATACGTGTGGATCTGCAGGGCTCTACACTCCAGAGTAACAGAATTGCTTAGGCCTGCTGGTACGTACCGAGAACTTTCCCCAGTCACTAACTTGAAAACAAATTCCCCTAACCCTATTTTAAAACCAGCTGGAGCCATAATGTAGAGTAGGTTCCTGGCTGCCTGAACTTGTTTCAAAGTCACTTACTGCACGGCACCCTCTGACCATTGTAAGGTCAGTTCCGCTGAGCCAGTTTAAAACATTTACCTTTCAGGATAAACTTCTTATATCCTATGATCTCTGTTGATTATGAGGCACTCACCTGACTTCCTGAATGGAAACGCTCAGATCTTTTGAGTGACTGGTTTGTAGCAGAGCCTAGGTACCACAAGAGGAAGGAGACACTGGTAATTTTAGTACTCAAAATGTTTCATACTCTGTCAGTCCTTGTGTTGATTCTTGATTGTCCAGTGGACGAGCCAGAGAAGATCTTGTACCTACTGCTATACTGACCTGTATATAGAAGAACCTCAACTTGCTACTCAAAACATGACCATGCAGAGCAGTAACATTTTATTCCTGGGTGCGGATACGTTCCTTTTCGAAAATGAAACTAAAAGAGCCATGCTAGCTATGAGAAAGTTCACTAAAAAATGCACATACATATAAATAGTAGACAAATGATAAGACAGACCCAGGACACACATGAACAGGAGTTTTCTTTCTGACAAATACTCCAGCCGGTGGTGTTATGCAGCTTAGCCTGACTGAGGCTATGCGTGGTTTTCCTCTCAATGCACGCATCTCCAGGACCCCTTTCAGAGAATGACCAGGCTTCTGGAAACTGCTGGACAGAGCCTATCTTGAG
Organism: Podocnemis expansa; assembly: GCA_007922195.1. Classification (NCBI taxonomy): domain Eukaryota; kingdom Metazoa; phylum Chordata; order Testudines; family Podocnemididae; genus Podocnemis; species Podocnemis expansa. Next base: position 1,268,603 of record ML682035.1, on the reverse strand, counting down.
CAGGCATGGTCTGGTTGCACATTATTACAAGGCTTCTGTCTAAAGCCCCCTGCAGCACTGCCAGCCCATATCAGCAGGAGCGTCAGAGAGTGCATCTTATTATTTGTATCTCGCTATTCATACTGTCCCAGGAGCCTGAAGAAATAAAGGAAAAATCTCTCTCACAAGAGAGAATTTAGATTTCCAAAGCGGCTTTGGCATTTTCAGACAGACATTCAATATATCAGAGGCAGAACTCTGGGCCTCTTGGAAAGGAACATGTAGCAAATAACTGTGTGTGGGGTGAAAATTTTGGTTAGGTAATTATATATATGAAATATCTGGACTTTACTGTTTATGTGCAACTACTTTAACTACATTCCATCTCTCTGGGCCTTATTAGTTTGAATTCAATTAAATGAGCCTGTGCTCAGACTGAGACGGTCTGCGGTGACACTGTGTAGATATGCCAGGGCAGTAATAAGATACTGTTGTATCAGATGATTTTTGTTTTAAGTGGAGCAGAGACTTCTTTATGTAGAAGGTTAATTCATCACAATGAAATGCTGCTTTACATTTATTTTCCTCTGAAAAGCAGCTTTCCTCCACAGTCAGATTCTGCTGAAGTCTCCATGAGCAGCCACTGGACTGGATCAGAGACTGCCCAACCTCTATACTGCAACAAGCAGGACAAGTGCACATTGCAAGGAAGGATCCATATTTGAGACCAAGTTCTAGCTCAAACTGTATTTACAGGAAGGACCCCATAAGCTGGCAGCTGTAAAATTCTGCCACAGTAAAGCCCGATCCTCAAGCTGTAAATTATTTGATTCCCACTTTGGTTAGGAGGTGGAAGAAGCTTCCTACTCACCTCGGCTTCGCACTCTTCTTCCCCACGCCTAAAACAAAAAGCTACCTCAAAGCCTGCGGTGTCGAACACCAGAAAGCTCATTTACTACACTAGAACATCATCAATTTCTCTCACAGGGCTGAGGAGGTGTGTTGCTCATTGATTTCTAAAAGGTTCTTTTGATAATTATAGTGTCATCAACAAACAGTCAAATTCTGGAGTTGGACTCCCCAGTGCAATTCAGTTAAGACATTGCTAAGGACTGGAAAAAGGAAACAAATTTTGGATGCTATGGCAGGGCTCAAAAACTCTAGCAGTCTCTCTAAGCTCAAAGCAGCTAGGAGATGGACAAGTGCCCATAAAGAAGATGAGCAGATCAAGTGCAAAAGAGCTGCCTTTGCTCAGCCACAGCATCAGCTGCTGATGCTGACGTAGTCAGGTATGAAACACAAAGTATCCATATGCACATTCCTATTGCTGCTTGCCTAATGCCTCTCAGAATAATTAACAAGTGTGATATTTTCTGTCAGCACAAACATATCAAGATTAAACCATGTTTGCGCAGAGATAAGTTAAAGGTCAGTCTGAAATTTCCTAAGCTGCAAATCTATTAGGGTAATGAGAGCTCACTAGCGTAGCAGGGTAAAACTGAAATGCCAGGCTAAGCTCTAATGTAGGTGACAGAGACGGCTAATTACCCACTCTCCCAGTTAAAGGCTGTTTCATGCCATCACAAGAGACAAAGCACCACAGTGAGCTCTCAGTGAGGACACAAGTTAAATGTTCATCTTTTGAGGAGAGAATATGGGAATCTCCTAGCAGCATTGGACAAGGCTATGTTTTTTGGGTGCCAGGAGATACCCCTAGCAGGCAACCAAGGATCTTTCTCATCAGGAGGCACCCACATCAACTCCACTTTCCTCTGTGCTTTCCACTGGATACTGTAAGTTTCCTCACTTCCAGCTCTGCTGTTGTACTGTTAAAGCGCTACTGTGCTTCATCCCAGAGGTGACTGCATTTCAGCAACAGACTGAGCAATCCTTTTGTATAACTTAATTCTGAAACCCAAGTGCATTACCATCCATGGGAGAAGATTTGTTTGTGCCAGAGTGTTGGAGAGAAGTCTGCAGCATATATTTGACTCAGTAAATAAGAAAGTACATCTTGGAAACTATGCCCATCTGTTCTTGAAACCTACAGGCCCATTGTTCATTTGCTACTCAGCCTTCTGGGTATCTTATACTTGTTCTATCAAATGTGGAGGCTGGTGAAGACTCCAAAAGGAAGAAGATTGTTCTCTTCGAAACATGGGCAAGGATGGGAGCAGTCTATGGTACCTGAGTCTAATATCCTGTTTGTTGAGTTCTCCAGTCTGTTCTAAAGAGCTTCTTATACTGTGCTCATCACCGCAGTATGTGAGCTGGTGGTGAAGCATCTGACCTCACCCTGGACCTAAGGAAGTCCCGTTCTGAGCTGTGCTTTTCAGCAGATGCCTCATCTAAGAGAGGAATCTGCATTATGCAACCAAAGGCACGTCTCCCTCCAGCAAGCCATGATATCCTACCAGAGAACACTGGCTCCCAGCAGCTGATTTGCATATCATAATGGGAACAAGTCTAAATAAAGTTAATGTTGAGGTTCAGGTGCATGGTTGCACTTCAGAGTAAAATGCAAAATGCTCTAATGGCCACTGGGCAGGAGGGAGGGAGGGAAGAGGGAAAGAAAAGGGAATCCTGAGGTGCTTTGCTGCCTTACCTGAACGCAGCTGTTTGATTCGTCCATTGCTAGTCGCTGTGTCCACAGGAAGGAAGTCCTTGAACCAGGAGATTTCAGGGTCAGGGTTTCCACTGGCAGCACAGAGCATTGTGGCTGTGCGGGCTTTTTCCACCACTTTCAGCTGGGGACCCATATCAATAGTTGGAAAGCCAGATGGGAGGTGGTCCTCTGCAGGAGGAAAGAAGACAGATAAGGCTGGCTTCAAGGCTGAGGGACAGCTGCGCCACTCCACCTCTGCTTGGAGGGCATCAGTCTGATTTCCCCAAAACCTCAAAAGCACACTAGACACTCTAATGAGCACTCACTGCACCAACTAGAGCTGTCGCGAAATTGAACTCTGAATCAATTGCACTGGGACATGCCCATGATTTTCATTGAGACACAAGTTCAATCTAGTGTTGTTAATAAACTCTTAACAGCAGGTGCCTGCCTGGATGCAGGAGGTCTCAGGTGTTCTGGATCCCACACAGACTGGAGCCAAGTGCCCAGGGCACCTTAAAACCAAACAAACTAAACAATAGCAGTGTTCAGAAAAGGATAAAGAAACATTTCTTTTGTTACTTGGAAGGAGCCTTCACAACAGAAGGCTAGATCGCAAATCTCTGCCTGCCCCCAATTGGCTGTTAAAGAGGGTACCAAGGACAATGAACGTCAGCTTTCCAGTCCCACTCCCTCAACGCAAAGAGCATGCCGGGATGAGCATTAGGAAGCCAGGATGAGCTTCTCAGGCAGTGGAAAGCTTTGGCGGTGTGCATGGGCTGACTAATGTGCACCCCGGAGTGGCTTACTCCTATTAGGGATAGAAGCAGCCAAACTGTTACAGTTGAAACGGGAAGTGGTGGCCACACCATTTAGCGACTCCTTTACATGTTGCCCTGGGTGGAGCCACGGGTGGAAGAATTCGTTGGCATTGCCCCTACCCACGTTTGGGCTAGCGCTGATGCCTGCGTGCCCAGGCTCTGGGCTCGGCACCTCCCTGCTGAGTGAGTTGCCCAGCTGTGGTTCAGTAGCTCTGGGGTAGTTGTGCAGAGTGCAGACCACCATGGTGGGGGAAGGCAGGACACCCAGAAATGGTCAGACCAGCGACCCTTTATCCAGCCCTGAGTGGGGGCCGCAGAGGGCATGGAGGGGCACCACTTAGCACTCTGCTACCTGTCCTGAAGGGTTGACCTGGCCCCCTTCCCCTCCCCTTTCCAAACAGGTAAGGGTGAAACTGCCCTCTTCAACCCAGGGCCAGGGTGTGGAGCTGCTGTAACAGGACGGATAAGGGTGGGGGAATATGTGCCCCATCCCCTGCAGGTACCTCCTCTCCCTGGGGCAGCTGGGGGTACAAATATGGGGTTGGCCCTGAGCAATGGAAAGCCTTGGTATATAGTGAGCTTCGTGCCCACTCCCGGCTGAAAGAGGATCCTGCTGGCCAAGATCAGATATCGTTGAACTCTTGCAATGATCTATTTTGAGACGTTTAAAGGGGAACTTCATTTTTTCCATCCCTACAATAAGGGCTTCTCACTGATGAACTGTCCAGAGTTCAGATAGTACAGGCTGGAAACACAGAGGTGAACAGTGTGGGCTGCACCAGGATGGTCAAAGGCAGGCGTGGCTGAAGCATTTGGCAGCCCATGTTGAAAACCTGAGGAAGCTCCAGAACAACCATTCTGGGAAGAATTGCAGCATTTATTCCCTTTTGTGGCAAGATCCGCTGTACTTGGGTAAGCTGAGACTGCAATAAAAGGATACACTTCAATGGCATGAGAGGGCCAGGAGAACATTCAGGAGCCTTAAAAGCACTAGAAATTCAATTACTTTCAGCATGCCCCTTCTTTTTAGTTTGAGGGTAGAACATAAGCAAACCTGCTCCCCGTCTGCAAATCTGCCCTACAAGACCTTCTGTTCCTGGAACGTTTCAAAGCCGTAAAGCCTTGGTTTCCTCAAAATCCTGTGGGATTGTGATCCCATCATACTTTTATTTTTATATTTATTTCACTGGAAGCCTGCCCTCCCTCTAACTGTACCTGAAGTCAGAGAAACACTAACAAAAAGATTTTTTTTGGTCGTCTTTTTCACTTTAACGTTCCACATCTGCAGCACAAAGTAGGACCTTTTGGTGACTAATCTTCAACATCCTTTCCTAAGATCTTGCAAGAATCCCCAAGATGCTTCCCGCTTGTTTGTACATCAAGATTGTACAGCACAAGGCAACATCTGCTGTAAACAAACAACATGCCAGACTGTTGCTTCTGCGTTTGGATGTGAGGGGAGCCAGGGTTTTCTAAACGAAAAAACTACTGAAGCTTATTAAGAGCATTGGCCACATTTTGTCTCTCAGTCTGGCCTCGCCAGAAACCTCCCCTGTACAAGTAAACGTGAGGCTTTTTGGGGAAGGTACTGCTGAAAACTATTTTCCTTTTTTATTTGCTCTTCATTAATTTTCAAAGACAAATGGCATACAGAGCTTGAACAGGAAAAACACCAGAGTCAGCACTCAGTACCAAGCAACAGCACATTAACACAACCACAACACACATGCCTCCATGTCTCCAAACCCCCCCCCCCCCCGCCCCAGGAGATTCCACACCATGCTGTGGCCTACAGACTGAACTGCAAAGAGAGATCCACAAACAGTTTAAACAGTTGAATTCCCTTGGAGCAGAACACGTACTTAAAGCACAGCACCTTACTCTCTGCAATAGGAAAGCAGATGTTCAGCCTGGGGAGGATGATATTTAATTTAAATCACCATGCTGAACATTTACAGTCTTTGCTGGCTTGTTCAAGGGTTTACACAGAACATGCAAAGCAAAATATCCCATAATCAACCTGATCCATAGTGTGCATGGAGGTTACACATTTAAACAATCGTCAAATCAAAACCAAGTATTTGTGCAAAAGATTCACTTGTAATCTGCAATGATCGCTGCCCATGGAAACACGAGACAAAGGACTCTTCCACATGAGTTCAGTTCTGATTCCAGCTGCTTGAGTCAGACCCTATATAAGGGGCACTAACCTGGTGCCTCTTTCTTAAATGACTAACTCAAAGAAGAGGATAGGCTTTTGTGATGAACAACTGATAGGAAAATGTTTTGATTCAACTTCAGCTTCACAGGAAACAATAGAGTCCAATCCAGGACGATGCTACAGAACTGTGAGAAGGTGACCTGGGAGAGAGGAAGTGGCCATGCACCCTCCCTCAGGAGCAGTTTAAAAATATTTTTCCTGAGGCCTAAAGGGATCCACAGCATCATGGCATGCAGTGGCCACCATGTAATAACACAGGATCCAGGTACTGTGCTCTTTACCAGTTCCATGGAAGGCTGGACGTTCAGTTGCCCCAGGGAAGGCACAGGGAACCCATCCCTCTCCACTACAAACAGCTCCAGGACCTTGGACAGGGAGGATACTGGGGAAGTGCCCAGGGTCTTCAACCATCTGATGAAGTGGGATTTTCTCCCACACAAGCTCATGCGATAAATAAATTTCTTAGTCTTTAAAAGTGCCCCAAGACTCCTGGCTTGTTCTGCAGGGTCTGGGAGCTCCACACGGTCTGAGCTTGCTGTCACAACGCATGCACACCATCTAGAATACTGACAGTACTAGGTGCTGTGTCCAAACCCATGCGGGATCGGCCAGGTCTCTTGTCAATCTAATGCAGAGGAAGTAGAAGCATATAGGTGCAGGAATACCCGAGAGCCAAGTGGCAAATGCCACGGAGGCCCTCCAGGAGTGCTGGTACCTCCTGCACACCTCTATCAGTGGTCCTGGGGTAGCCCCAGTCAGGAGCAGGTGACAGTGCTGGTGGGGCAGGGATGGTCTTAGGGCATCAGCTTCTCCGATCAAACTCCCAGTAGGTGAGGGGTTATTCTGGTCTCTTTCCTAGCCTGAGTCTATCAGATGCCCAGTTCTGCCCCTATCCTAGCCCTGAAGTGCTAGGAGAGGTGCTGAGGGGTGAACCAGGGCAGCCCGCTGGCACTGCGCAGGCTCACTGCTAAACCCCACTTAATAAGTGAAAGCTAGGCTCACTCCTCTCTGCTGACTTTACTGCTGCAGGCTGTGTGTAAGTCTCCTGCCCACGTGCTCTGTGTTCAAGCTCTGTAAGCAAGGACAGGAGCTCACAGCTGCTTCTGCCCCAGTCCCGGGTGAGAGCCTGCAATAGAGGTAACTCCGAAACATGGCCATGGCTGAGCTCCTTCCAACTCTCACTAGGCGCATGACCACTCTATGGGTTTGTCTACATGTGTAGAATAGCTGCTGCCCTTTAAATTCAATCTTACCTTAATCTGATCTAATCTTCAAGTGTGGAAAGGCCCTAAATTCGCTTTCCTTTCCTTGTGATACAGCTATTTTACAACAAAGAAGCTGGTAGCTATGGGCAAGCTGCAGGTTGGCTGGCTGTGTCAGGGCCAGGACAAGCAGAGCCTGGCACCCCTGCATATCTCACATGCTTGGCAGTTAAAGCATGGAACAGCTTTCACCTGCCTCAGAAGGGTAAAAGCAGGATGGAGGGAGGGTGACTCAAAGCCAGGTGGCTTCCCAAAGAAGAGGTGAAGCTTTAAATGAGCTCTGGCTGGCTGGAGAAATTCCTGCCCCCTCCCAGAGAACCGGGTGTGCCCCACTGCAGGCAGAGGCCAGGACAGAATGCCCCAGGGATGGCTACAAGCTGACTTTGGGCTGCTTCCCTTTCTAAAGTTTTCTGCTTGGGCTTCTAGTACTCACAAGTGTCCCCAACCCTCTTCTGGAATCCTCTTCCCACCTACTGTACTTCCACCTCCCGGGCGAAAACTTTTCCCATTTCCCCCATCCCTTGCACCTACCCCTTTGTTCTCAGCAGCTGCAATCACTTTGCTCTTTCATCAGCCTGGAAGGGACCAACTTTTCTTGTGGATACTGGCTCGAGACACGTGCCCCCTTCTCCCATCTTCCACACTGCTCCAAGGAGCAGCTGGAGCAGGGCATGGCACCCAACATAAAGTGTGATGGGACAACAGATAGCTCAAAGTGCAACTGTAAACTCACGGGTACTAGCCATTTACAGAGAAGGACAGCAGACCTGTTCCCGGTGAATACGGCTGAGAAGCCAGGCCACAGAACTATCCATCCTAGAAAACAGACCCTGTGTGGCCTGCTGTCTCCGTGTGAGATCTATGTGCCTAAGACCTAACAATGTTAATCAGAATTGGTCAAAGCTAGCTGCGTGTGTATCTGTTAGGGAGAAGGAACATACTATCGGGTGGCAGATACCTTTTAGTTCCATAACCTGGTCACCAAATGTGGAGAAGTGGGAACCCTCGGCTAGGTTAATAAGGGAAGACACGGGTGCTGACCCCCTTTCTTTTCTATTCGGGTGATGGGACACAGGTGGGTGATATGAGGTAGAGCCACTAGGGGGCAGGGGGGTAGTGTTTAGGGAGCCTGTACCTGGGACCCCCCCGCTGGTCACACTGGATTCAGCTGGTTGGACCAGGGGGCGGAGAGGTGGGCAGAGCAAGCAGGGGAACAAAGGACCAAGGGGAAGGAGGGTAGGAAGGAAATGGAGGTCCAAGAGACAGGACCCTGCCCTGGGGTGTAGCCCTAATCCCCTGGGGAGTTCCACTTGTGGTTGTTCAGAGGATGCTGATACCAACTGTCCTTGCTGCTGTATGAACTGGTTTGCTGATAAACCCTCTGATTGCCACACTGGCTGAGAGTCGCTGCTGATTGGGACGGCTGGGACCCTCCTGGAGGGAGGAAACCCCCTCCAAGGGAGGCCTGACAGAGCAAGGATCAGACTCTCTGAGCCTGGAGTTGGGAGCTGGCTGCACGGAGCAGGGAGACCTGAGGTGCTGGACGGGAGGAGACTCCACCGTAGCAGAGACCTGACTGGCTGTGGACAGAGGGGATCCAAGAGGCTTGTCTGGGGTCTCCATCACACCAAACACAGGTAAAAGTCTGCCCTGAGGGTCATCACAAATGGGCATAAATAAAACCTTTACTCCACAACAGCCTGGGGTTTGTATGCGTCAACATGCTTCTTAGAAAGACTATTTTTGACAAAATGTAGCGAAAACTATAAACATTTTTATGTGCACTATTCTTCATATCCCTCAGCCAGTAAAGTCAGGCCCCTTCATGCCATAAGTCCAATTGATTGGGCTGCAGAGGGAGAGAAGAAAGGATTCCCAATATATTTTGAAAACAACAAAAATTGTCTAAAGCACCTTTCCTGTGTGTTACATGATGACTAAGGTTGAATTTCACACAATCTATCAAAGCTTTCTCCTTCTAGAAAGGCCCATTCTCAGCTCATTCCTGGTGAGGTACTAAGGCCATAAACCTGCCACAGCCTAACCATTCCAGGTTTTCTCAAGTGCCAAGTGGGTTGAAGCCCATAAAAGCTGATGCCCGTAGAAACACGTCAGTCTTTAGGGTGCCACAGGACTCTTGTTTTTCTCTCCTTAGTATATTTCAGTCCAACCCAATGTTCAGGAGCTCAGTAAGAACCAGTTGTCTGTTCTGAAGCGTGAAGCTCTAGAAAGAGGCACGGTGGAAACGGAGCAACAGGCAAAATGCAGGCCAGCTGAGCACCCACGTGGCAGTGAACAGGTCTCACAACTCTCCAAGTGGACATTGCTTACTCCTAAACGATCCTGAGAAGCAGCCTGAGCTGTGCTGTGCAGGGTTGTGTTCCTCTATCCTCTCTTGGAGCTACAGAAGGGAGCACTAGGAATGAGTGCTGTTTACTCACAGGCAGAAGAGGTGGGACTGGGAGCTAGCTTTCACCCCCACTGCCCACGGCCCAGACCCCTTTTAAATCACCAGGCCCATGGGCAAGTGCCTTTGTCGGCAGGCCCACTGAGGCATTAAATGCAATAGCAAATGAAAAGCATCAGTGATGCTAAGATGTCATTTACAAAGGCTGGAATAGAAGGTAATGCCAAAAAAAAGGAAGGGGTGGGCTAGCAAGACCCCAGTGCACAATACACTGCCACATCTTTCCTTGCTGAATGAACAGCCCTCCCCGCAGCTCAAGTCACAGAGAGCTACCGCTCAGCGAAGGCAAGCCCATCAAAAACAGCAGAGTGACGTAGGGCCCAGCAAAGTGGCATCACGAAGATACACTGAGGTTGCTGTGTTTATGCCTAACGAACATTACCCCAAAAGCTTTTAATGAACAGCTTTGAGAGGAGACTCTTCATTTGTGGGTTCATATTTTTACCTACAGCCACGTCACTGTGTGCAATTTAAAGCCAAGTTCTCAGGCAATGCCCATTGCCCCACATTAAGGCATGTGAGGGGAGTGGCTGGGAGGAGTGAGAGTGACAAACCTCCTGCAACCCAGTGAAGCCCCAGGAACATTGGCAGCACATTGGTACCTGCCCCAGGAAAAGGGGGTGTAGGGAAACTTGTGTGCCCCAAAGGCAACAAAGTGTTAATTACCGGATGGCAAATACAAGCCAGCTCCTCACAGGTTATGCGGGCACCAAACCCTCATCAGCGACAGGATTCAGTGAGAAACCCGCTGACTTCCTATTCATCACTCCAAAAATGACATGCTGAGGCTGCTGTTTAAAAGCTTCATTTTAACTGGAAAACAATAAAATCAAAACCATGCCCATGAGAGAGTCTTCTCCAAGCTTAACCATATGAAATATCCCACAACAGCTGAGAGTAAACAGGGCACTTGGTGCCTCTTCAAATCACCACACAACAGCAGCAAGGAACAATTGAGAGAAGAGTCTGAGTTATCTGAAGCAGAGGAGGAGGAAATTAAAGGGAAATCCAAGGACACCCAGTAAAAGAAAATATTCCTCTAGGCAGAGCCCTGCCTTAGATGTACTATGGTGGCATCTCAAGGCGTTTGCTCACTCTAGGTTACGAGTTGCTGAAATAGCCAATAAAAGGAGAGCTGTCCTCAAAGCCCCAGGAAAGGAAGCTATTAACCATGCTCTTTAATCACTGGATGCCAGTTATCTACATTGACAATGTCCAGAGGGACAGCCATGTCAGTCTAGCTCAGCAAAACAAACAAGGGGTCTCTGATACTGTCTCAGCCACAGTCCAACGCTCCTGCCAGGGAAGGGCAGCAACACAATGCCTGCCCTTCAGAGAGGCAGGAGCTCTACTGGATGAACATAGTAGCTAGGAAGAGCTCAGTTCTAACCCCAGCTCCGTCACAGTTTCAATGTATGACCTTCAACAAGTTGAATCATTTTGTGCCTCGGTTTCCCCAACTGCACAGCATTAGTCAAGTAAACAGGGGTGCTGCAAGTTTTAATGTCTGCACAGCACTCTCAAAAGGCAATGTGCTGCACAAACGCCAGGAAACATTATTAAGCCAAAGAACAAGAGACACAATCCAAACAAACTGACAATCTGACCTACATGCAGTTCCTCTCATCCCAACGCCCATGGCAATGTCCTTGATTGTCTAATGCCCTGCAGCAGATGAGGAAATGGGGCCAGAAACTCACACACTGGGGCAGAAAATAAAGGCTGGAACAGACAGAGAGAAGTACAAGCAAGTTCTCCAAGCCTGCACGGACTCCATGCTATGTGCCAAGAGACCTCTCTTATCGTCCGCTGGCCAAGTCACCAGACCTCACCCCAAGGAGCGATCCAAAGTGCTAAACTACTGATTTCTTCAATCTGCCTCAGAGCCATCACCCTATGGTGATGATAGGACCACATACATTCACAAAGCTTCTCAAGCAGCCTGGATCTGCTCTGACTACACGCTCTGACATTCCCAGAGTTCACTTCACCCCTTGTCAAAAAGACTCTTGACTTATGAATCCAATCCGGGCACTACCTAACTGCTGAAAGAATCAGGAGCAACTAGTGCCATTTATGCCTGAAACAGGCAATGGCTCATTAATGGCTGAAATCTTCCTTTCCTCCTTCAAACACCCACCCTTATCAGAGCGTGCAGCTGGTTGCTGAACTTAGTGGTAAGGAAATAGCAAGGGAGCCCAAAGTTGCTCCTTCAGGCAGGCCCGCAGGGCTCTGGTACATCCATTGGCATCAACCAAATTGTCCCTACAATTATTCCCAATCCACTGGCTTTCTGAAAATATCACGTATTGAGAAATCAACGCAATATTGTACCATCCTTCATTCTACTATATTACTGCAATAAGGCAACATAGTACATAACACACACTCCCACATAAAGAGAAAACATACAGCTTTTCAGAGAAATAATAGAACTGGTTCATACTCCTATGTAAGTCATCAATTAATCTATTATATTATTCCATACTTCTTTGCTTGCATTGATGTGCTCTGTTGTTAGCCCACAGATTTTCATTTTAGCTATATAATCAATAAAGCATCTTCATATATCATTAACTCTAACCTGCTGTTAAAATTAATGGGGCATTTGACTTGTGATCCATTTGAGCATGGCTGCTGCTCAAAGCTGAGTTAACTGGACAGCGTAACTCTGCCATATTGTCAAAAGTTCAGCCTCAGATTAATGGGAAGGGTTCCTGCTGAAACACACAGTTTAGTCATTGATTTCTCACCCCAGGATGCAAGATGTCGGGTCACTTGAAAGAGTCAAACTTTTCTAAAATCTGTATCACTGCCAATCCACTGGTATGTCTGTCTTCAGTTATGCCCATCAGGCAGAATAGTCAAGTAACTAAATAGCAATTTTCAGGCAAAATCCTTCTTAAAATGGAGTAAGTATGAGCAGCCATCTTCTTTAAAATGTCATGTCAGCAGATGTGACGCAATGGCATCAGCAACAGCACAGCCTTTCCCTCTGTCTAACTTGCTAATAACGGATGGATCTCAAGCTGCCATGGGAGAGCAGTTCCTGGGAAACAGTGATTTTTAAATGGCAATCACCGCATCAATTACTGAAGAGAAAGAGCCTTGTGAATATTATAATTTTCCACCCAAAACACAAACATTTGAAAGCCTGGAAATGGAAACTTAAGATAGCACTTTAAAAAGTCAACCACAAAGTTTAGAAAGAGAGGAAACACACTGTTCAAGAGAGTCAGAGATCTAAAAACTGGCACTTCCTTTAAAAGAGGAAAATAAATTGAACACCAGCTGCTTTGTTATCCCAGGGAACAAATGGAAAGATTCGGAGGGAGCTGCAGGAGTATCAGTGGCTTTACTGATGAACTGCTTATTTTCAGATTCCTAGGCTAGCCGTTGCTTTTTCTCGTACCAGGTACTGGCATTTATCAAATCTACCCCTTAAATCAGTGGTTCCCAAATGTATCAAGTCATGCTCCCCTTCGACCCAATGTAATCTGCCCATGCTCCCCCTGGCATTGCAGCCGGGGCCAGGAACAGGGCTGGGCCTGGAGCTGTGGACCAAGGCCACTGCCAGGGAGGAATTTCTGGCCTGGCTGCTGTGGGGTTGGGAGCCAGGGGCGCAGCTGGGACTAGAGAAAAGCTAGGGGCAGATCAAACAAGGAGTCCTGGGCACTTTTAAAGACTAACAAATTGATTTATTGCATGAGCTTTAGTGGGAGAAAATATATGTAGGGGTAGAGCAGCCACTGGTGGTGCTTCCTCCACACCCTGCATAAAGGCAAGCCCACGCCCCACAGTCTGGGGACCACTACCAGAAACACAGGGCTTTCCAGCAAACAGGGTATAAGGACAAATTTGGTGATAATCAGAGCTGCTTCCCCTCAGACTAATTACCTCTTCACCCCTCTGTGCAGTTCCCTACCCCAGCCCATCCGTATCTCACTAACCGCAGTCTGCTCCTGGCACTCCCTTTCTGCTCCCCCAGCTCTTCAAGCAGTCAATTCCCCAGCTGCAGCCATCTGCTCTTTGGGTACCAAGCACCCAGAAAGCAAGGGTTAAAGTAGGCTGGAACGCACCAAAAATGGCATTTCAGGACTCACTATTTTTAGGGGTTCAGCGTTCTGGGACCCCTACAAATAGAAAATGGACCCACAATGCTGCACTCCAGGGCCCGTCATTTAAAAATAGCAGGCCCCAGAACACAGTGTTCTGGCTCCATTTTCTATTTTTAGGGGCCCCCGATGCTGAGCCCCTAAAAATAGCTGGCCCTGGGATGCCATTCCTGCGTGCGTTGCAGGAGGCAGGGAGATGCTCCGGCCTGGGCTGAGGCTCTGGCCTGAGGTCACTCTGCAGTGCATGGTGGCCAGGTAAGGGGACCCTGGGTGGAGGGCCCAGGGCCATATTCTCCCCAGGACTTCAAATTAGGGGGGTGTAGAGGGGAGGCATGGGGGGGGGGCGTAGGGGTGCTCACTAATTTGGTGTAACACCACGGTTATTAGCTGGCAACTGAGGGGCTGCTGGGAAATTCAGGGAGTGTGTGGGAGGAGTTATGGAAATCCCTAGTTCATGGACAGGTGAGGAAAGGATGCAGGGGAGGGGATCAGGCCCGGGAAGACAGTGTGGCACCGCAGGCAGTTGGGAAAGGGCTGGGGGACTAGTGACGAGATGGGGGACGAGGGCAGTAGCTCTGGTAGGGGGTAGATGTGTGGGGGGGCAGTAGCTGGGGTGGGGGACAGGGGTTTGGGGGTTAGTAGTTGGGGTGTGTGTGGGGGGCAGCCAAATTAGGAAGGTTCCAGGCCCTGACAAATCATGCTTTAACACCAGCCAGAAAGTAGACTACAGTTTTTTTTATATAGTTAACCAGTTTTAGCCAACAGACCATTCAAAGTTTGTCTAAGGCATCGGCCCAGGGTAAGAACAACAAAGTAAAACAAATCCAGGATTTTCAGGCTGAGGGATTTTTTGATTTATGACAACCAACAAATCAAATAAAGTAACCATTAAGAAAATGTTCCAATAATGGGATCAGGCATTTTCCTGGCTCTTCTATTCCCTAAATAAGTCACTTGAACGCAAATTCTCCCATGGGATGATTGGTTTAATTATGCTGAAGTTGGTTGACTGGGAGGGTGGGGGGAGAGCAAATACTTCACCAACATTAGCAAATTAAGACCTGCAAGACCTTGGGCAGTTGGGTTCTGTATTTTTCTGGTGGGAATAGACTTTTACGTGGTAGGAACACAGGAAATTAGTGACTGATCCAGGAACAGAAATATATTTCCTTACTATCAGTTGTGTGCCTTAACTATTCGCTATGCTTTTTAGAGGAGACGGTAATTGCACTGGCTCTGACGGCAACTGGATGCACGATTCTACCTCCATGAACCACCTTTCATAGCCCACCCACAGCAGAAACAGCGTCCAGAGCAGGAGGCCAGCAGCAAGACAAGTGATCTGGATGTGAACGTAAAACGTTGGCTTTTGACAAGTGATGCTTTTCAATGATGGGCTGATGCAATTGATTAGAGTTTAATGGGAGGACAGAACATTTTTCCCCCATACAGCAAGTGTTACAGAAGCTCAATCCTCTAATTACTGTTCTGCAACACCACCCGTATTCTCTGAAACACATACAGCCAAAGTGATGTGTGTTCACAGTGTCAACCAGGGCAGTACACCCCCCCCCCCCGTGTGGGCCCTCATGAATTAAAGAGCACACTACAGACAGTTGGGGGACCAAGTCACAGCCCTGAGGATAAAACTGTACCTTCCCCACTTCCATTTCCATACAAACCAATTCAGCAGATCAACTAATATTCTTCTTCATCCCTTGGTAAAGTACATTTCTTAACACTTTTTCAAATGACTGATGAGAAAAATGGTTTGGGTTTTAATCATTGTTACAGGTGTGCAAGAAGGCTATTGTTTTCCTTCTAGGAAAGCTTTCAGCTCAGGAGAGGGACACTTCCCTGTGTTCTCCTTGTGATCCAGTACATTATATATCTTGCTTCAAGAGTGAGAATGAGGAACAGCCTCTGAATTCAGTCACAAAGTGTTTTAATGTGGCATGCAGGCTTCACTTTAACTCAAACTAGAAATGTGAGATGATCTTTTGCCCTTGACAAGAGACAATATTTCACCCCAACCTTTTAAAAGAGAGTTTGCTGCTTTGCTGGCCCTGTGCAATTGTGTTTTCATGAGGAAGGGCTCCATCTCTGTATGGACCACGTCAACAAGCCCCTTGTTGACAAGGGAAGAGAAAACCCAAGACCTTATTTCATTTCTTAAAGGGCTTCTTTTCTTTTCTCTTTTCTTTTTTAAGCAGACAAAGGGAGAACACGGCAGCCAGCAAACAGTTCCCACATTTCACACATCCTAACACCAGAGTGGGAGATAAACAGTTCTGGAGGACAGCTACTAGTGTAACTTCCTCTTGCTACTACTGTAGAGAAATTAATTTCCATCTCTTACTGAACGGTAGTCAGCATGCACTAGACCAGGATTAAAACACAGCCGTTATGGTCTCTCTCTGAGTAAACCACTGCAAGGATGCTGATTGGATGAGCTGGCCATGGCTTGCTCCTGACCAGCAGCAGGGGAGCTGGGGAGAGAGAGGCACAGGGACACTATTTCTGACACCACCATTTTGGCCCAAACCTTACAACAATACACTGAGGGACTTGTCAATCCACCTGTCCCAGAGTAACCAGGGCAGTCGGTCTTGGTCATGCTCACTCCCCAACAGGAAGAGCTGCACTGAGGGATGAGTTAGGAGGACTGTGTGAGCCAGTTCTACCGCTGGGCTTGTGACTTCCAATGGCCACAGAGAAAAAACCAGTGTGGTGGGCACTAGGACAGATAGAGCTGAGCCCAGCCCCCTTGATGGATTTACAGGAACAACTTGTAAGGCTCCTAGGACACATGTACTCATGCCCCTAGGCTAGAACCAGATGGTTGGAAGGGACCTCATGAGATCATCAAGTTCAACCCCCTGGGGGTTGAACCCAGGACCTTCTGCATGTTAAGCAGAGGTGCCAGCCGCTACACTATTTGCAGGACTCAGGTGTGCATGAAATACTGCAAACTCAGTGTCACAAACAGCGATGGGTGAGGCTTTCCTTATTGTATTGGGATGGAACAGGAGAAGAAAAAGGCATATTTCCCAAAATGAGAAACAAAATTGGAGACTCCCAAGAAGAGGTCAGACAGCACCATCCTTTATTAACACACCAGCGCAAGCCTTCCTGAAGCTGATGTGAAAGCTCTCTTGGATATAGCTAATTAGAAAAAAGCCCCACATCCTCATAACAAGAGTTATAGTTTTTGGGATTTATGCCAAATTAAGAGACAATTAATTTGCCTATCTTCAGTCTTACGTGCCCTACTAGCTCTGTCCTTCAGTCAGTTTCATCCTTCATGAGCACAACTATTTATCTCAGTCTCTCAAATTTGATGTGCATGAAGAACAATTAATAAGAAAGTTCTGAAACAAACCTGAGTTGCTATATCAAAATTACTCCTGTTTTACAACACTGCAAAAGCAATTGGATTCCAGGTCTACCTCAGATCCTAGATTAGAGCATTTGCCGCAGAGCCTCTGCTCACTGGTCTTTGGAGGCTTTAAACAATTCCATGTTTCCCTTTAAGATGCTCTTTAATATACAGCGTGACGGTACATACAGATAATCAGAGTAGTTTTCATCAAGTGATTTGAGTGAAGCTCACTGGTTTTATTTGATATTCACAGGACTATTTAACCCACTCCTAAGTTACTGCACAGATGTAATTAGGAGCCTGGGACTGGGGAAGGCTCTCCAGGGCTACAATGATCAGCATGGGAGAGAACTGTATCGTTCAGCCCTGCTGTAGCCATGTTGGTTCCCGGATATGAGAAAAACAAGACGTTGGACCAAGGAAAGATATTACGTCACTCATCATGTCTCTCTAACTTTCTGCTAAGCAGATTCTGATTGAAGTCTGCCTAGTTCTGTAGGTGGTGCTATGTGGGAGACAGACCGTCCACAGTGCCAGCCTAGTTGATGTGGCTTGCTCTTCACGGCCCAATGCAATCCAAGGAGAAAGGCGCACACTGGCTCCAACATACAAAAAGACCACTAAGCCAGGTGTCATTCAGTGAAACTACTGAGACAGCAGGCCCTCTTTTCAAAGGCGACTAGGGGATTCAGCCACACTCCCACTGAAATCAATAGGAGATGCACAGCAAACGCTCCTAGCCAGCCTTCCCGTCACTCCCCCAGTGCTGGAGACAAATGTCAGAGAGAAAGAACTGTGATGAGGCTTCGCTAGGTAGACTCACCACACAAGCCCTTAACAGAGGTGACGAGCGCAGAACAATTTACTTTCAATTCCTCCTGGAAGGTGTCCACACAACATACACTGAAGATCTAACTACATACAAGCGAGCAATCTGTTGGTGGGGAGCAAGTAAGGTCCAGAGTAATTCTGTCATAAAAGGATCTCTTATATCGCTTACACAGACACAGCACCGAGGTCTAGGCAATGGCCGGACCCCACTGTGACTGTCTACCATCTAAGAAGTTAGAGGGAGCTCCTGTGAATTTCTTTAAAAGGCAGGAAGATGACTCTGGGCAGATATTTGTTAGCAATAAACCCTCTGACACCTCAGTCCTATTTCTAAGGATCACCAGCAACGCATAAAAGCTCTTGAGCCAACAAAAGGTTAAGTGTGCTGTCATCTGCACACGCCATCTCCCACAGCAGTACACCCACATCACCTCACCTCCGTCAGGTGCAGGAACATACGCCTCTTTTTAGTAATGTGCAATGAAAATCATTCCCCTGGCCTGAAGAAAGGGCAGGTGAGCGTCTACATAATGCCTGGAAAGTTTCCCCACAAGAGAGGGAAGGTGGAGAGGTGGAAATTCTTAAATGAAATCTTAAATTGCATCTGACAAAGTGGGTTAGAGCCCACGAAAGCTTTGACCTGAAGAAATTTGTTAGTCTTTAAGGTGCCACAAGAGTCTCCAGCATAGGGCTGAGAAACTGGGCTGCCTGAGGCTGTACGTTTCCTCCCTGCTTTTTCCCTTCTCCTCCTCTTTCTCCCACACACTTGCCCTTCCCAGTTGCTCTACCATCAGCTACTTCTGACCTATTGTCCAAAGCTAGGAGCAACTGCACAGAGCTTGGTACATCCACAGATGGAGAGGTGTGGGAAAACCAAAATGCAGAGGAAAGCGGGGAAAGGGAACACTTACCGGACAGAACTAAGAAGGAGAACACTGTCCTGATGCTGAGCAGGCCTGGGCCCTTAACCCTGCACTGCCTCTGACATGCTGAGAGACCCTCTCTGGGCCCGTTTCTCCTTTCACACTCGTGGGAGGAAGGCTATTCCAGTGGCTTCGTCCCTGGAGTGGGACTCTGGATTCCTGGGTCATGTCCTGGCTCTGCCACATAGTTCCTGTGTGACCCACGGTTTAGTTGCTCACTCCACCCTGAGCCTCAGCCCCCCACCAATGGGGACAGTACTTCTCCACCTGGAGGGGAGCTGTGCGGATAAGCCATTAATGATCGTGAGGCGCTCATATGCCATCGTGATGGATAGATGTGAAAGGTGCTCTGGCCTTAGATCCTACATACTTACTCCGGGAACTAGACAAGACTGATTCACTTGCAAATGGAGAACATCATCATCTTAAATTTACAATGAGAACAGAAATTAAATTAGCAAGTGCATTTTGATTGTGAGGTGACCTTTAGACATGATTGAGGGGGAAACACTGGCCACTGTTTTTTTCTCCTGCACAGATCACTCCCAAAGGTAGCTGTGTGTTCAAAAGATTATTGCTAAATTTATTCCCTGTTTTCAGAGTGAGTTTAAGATGGCTGTTATTTTCTCATTTCTTCAGAGACAGCCTTTGCTTCCCTCTTTATGGGCCGGCAAATTGGGACAAATACTATGGCTGGATGTAAAAGGACTGGACAATTTTATGACATTTAATAACATTTCTAGCTATAAAAGCTGAAAACAATAAGGGTAACGAAATCTCAGGCTGCAAAGCATAAGGAATTCTCTTCCTTCCATCCCAGATACAGAACTTACACAACTGGCCAATGACATGAAGGGAATAAGGAAGTAGATCATCCTCTTAGGCGTCATCAGATGTTGGCCACTGCTGGAGGCCAGGAGCCCAGTTAGAAAGGCCAATGGTTGGCTAGATCTCAGCGAAAGAAAGACTCTGCAGCCCTCCTCAGGCTGCTCCATTTCTGATCTCTGCTGCCTCATTAGCAATGACAGAATTTGGTGCACAAACCTTCCACAAATCTCCCACTCAAACAGGCTTTCTCCCCAGCTTGGCCAGCACACGGAAAAGATGCTTATTGCCTTGACTAATGTCCTTCTCCCATGCTTGTACAAGATGAGCTGGTGAATTACAGACCAGTCAGACTAACTTCAGTATCTGAAAGATACTGGAACAAATTATTAAACAATCATTTTGCAAGTGTCTAGAAAATAATAGGGTTATAAGGCATAGCTAGCATGGATTTGTAAAGAACCAATCATGCCAAACAAGCCTACTTTATCTTTCTTTGACAGCATTAGTGGCCTAGGGGATGGAGGAAAGCTGTAGACATAACGTATCTTGATTTTATTAGGCTTCTGGACATAGTCCCCCATGACGGTCTCCTATGCAAACTAAGGAAATATGGTCTAAATTAAATTACTGTAATGCAGGCAAAAAACTGGTTGATAGAGTGGTTATCAGTGGATTGCTCCCAACTGGGGGAGGGGATATGCAGCAGAATTTTGCAGGGGTTTCTTCTGGGTCTGGTATTTGACAGGATAATGGAGCTTATAAAATCTGTGATTGACACCATGCTGGGAGAGTCTGCAAACACCAAGAAGGATTAGATCAGAATTCAAAATGACCTTGACAAATTGTTGGTGTGAAATGAACCAGACAAAATTCAATAAAGACAAGTGCAAAGTACTATGCTTAAGAAGGAAAAGTCAAATGAACAACCACAAAACAGGGAATAATTTGTTAGGCTGTAGCCCAGCAGAAAAGGATCTGGGGCTATAGGAGGTCACAAACTGAATATGAACCAAGAACTTGATGCAGTTGCAAAAAAGGCTGATCTCATTCTGGGTTTTATTAAAAAACTTTGTATTTAAGATATGGGAGGCAACTGCCCTGCCCTGCACAGGGGACGCCTCAGCTGGAATGCTGTGTTCAGTTCTGAGCACCACATGCTAGAAAAGAAAGATGTGGCTAAATTGGAAATGATACAGAGAGAGCAATAGAAATGACAGACGGTTCAGAAAACCAGACTTGGAGGAGAAGCGCCACACACACACACACACACACACACACACACACACACACACACACAC